>VZSV01000074.1:835818-861581 GCA_013398735.1 Nothocercus julius | reverse complement strand
GTATATATATAATATATATATAAAATATATATGCATATATATATAAGTTTGGAGTTACTTCTAAATCAAACCCAAAAATCATCGGTCAATATCTGATTGTGTGGTTCTCTGAAGAAATCCACATTGTCCCTATCTTAAAACAAATGAACAAACCAACAAACTTCAAAGAAAGAAAAACCTTTGAACAATAAATTTGCTGCAGAATTGTAACATCTTCCCCAAAATAAGTCCTGGTCAGTATTTTATTAAATGGTATTTAAACTTTTTCTTTTTCTTTTCTTTTTTTTTTTTTTTTCTTATTTGGATGAGTGCAGCTTTCAGTTACCTGTTCAGCTGGGTCTGAGCAATGGGAAGAATAATTCTGGTTTTACTTCATAGTGTTTTGCCTACTCTGGAGGCATCCTAAGCCAGGTACTAGCATAAATATTTGGCAAAAAGTACATTGATTTTATCTACAGGCCAATGAATCAGTCTCAGTGAGATTAAGACAGTCAGTAGAATTCCCTTCTCCTTTGTGGCTTGTTTGCAAAAAGAGATTGCCATATGAATTGCAAAGTTTTGAAGGGGGTTTTAAGGGTAATCAAAAATGTCCTTGCAGGTAAGTTTTCAGTTACATCTCTTGAAGACTCTTAATATTTCAAGTGAACGTAGGTTGTTTTCTTGTGGTTGAGACAGGAACCACATGCTCCCGTAGCATGTTGCAGAGTTGGGGACATTCACTTTCCAGCAAGCTGATTTCTGACAGTCAGCTCTTTCTTCAAATTTACATCTCAACAATATTTATTGTAAGTCTGTGAGGAAGTCCTGGTACAAGTCTTGTCATTGGCATTGCAGATATTCCTATCTTAGATTAAGACCAAGGACGTACTCTGAAAAAGTGGTTCCCCTTTTATCTGTTGTCAAAAGGAGTAGGCAGCTCCTGGAACTGCAGACTTCAAACTCTCAAAAGGAGCCTTGAATGAATGGTTAAGAAGAGACAGCAGACCCTGTAAGTGAATCTGTCTGACAGTGGTTGCAGACAGCATAAAAATGCTACAAGGAAAGCCACATCTACCCTCAAAGAGTTGGTGCTTTTCCTGAAATACTTAGGTCTGGCAAGTCAGAGATCTGTTGGACCCTGAGGACTTCAAAATTGGGTTGTGCCTTTGGAACAGAATTTGTGCACCAAAAGAACATCTCTGAATACTCTTAATACCTTCTGATTTGCTTATCTTTTAAGGAAGGGGAAATTTGCATATAGAAGCATCTATGAGAGATAAAAGTATCATATGCATTAGCACGTGTCAATATCTGTGGGAAAATACCAGCTTTTACCCTCCTATTTTTTTTTTTTTTTCCATCACTTGGCAAAGTTGTACATAATATTGCATGCTGTGAATTCTGAGGAGTGTTTGATGTAAAATCTAGCATGTAGTGGACTCCATTTTAGAACCTTAGAGTCTTTTTTTGAGAGGTGAATTGTGCAAAGCTAGGGGAGACAGTCCTGACATGTCCTGACCCTTTGGAGACCTTTTTAGGTAGAAATCAGAGGCAAGATGAATGGAAGTGAGAGGTGGAGGAACCCATGGTGATCTCTGAAGCTCACATAGGCAGTGAATGGTGAACCTAATGTGGAAACTCAAGTGCAACATCTGGAACAGTGTCTAGTTCAGCACAATGCACTTTCCTTCTGTGTAGTATATGACATAATCTTTTTTTTTTTTCTCTAGATTCACTTACAGAAACACAACTTCAAAGGAGGAAAACTCTTCTAATTCCTCTTAATAAAGATTCCAAAACATGTCTTGGCATTCAGTGAACATATCTCTAAAGATTGTGTCCTCTACTAAGAAAAGTCTGACCAAACTTTTGCATGGCAGATGTTGCCTTAGAATCATAGAATCATAGAATGCTAAAGGTTGGAAGGGACCTCTAGAGAGCATCTCGTCCAACCCCCCTGCACACGCAGGGTCACCTACAGCATGTGGCTCAGGACTGCGTCCAAGCGGGTTTGGAAGATCTCCAGAGAAGGAGACTCCACAACCTCTCTGGGCAGCCTGTGCCAGGGCTCTGGCACCCTCACTGTCCAGAAATTTTTCCTTAAGTTCCTGTGGAACTTTTAGTGTTTCAGTTTGTGGCCGTTTCCTCTAGTTCTGTCGGTGGCCACCACTGAGAAGAGGCCGCCCCATCCTCCTCACTGCCTCCCTTGAGGTCCTTATAGACACTGCTCAGGTCTCCTCTCAGCCTTCTCTTCTCCAGGCTGAACAGGCCCAGCTCTCTCAGCCTTTCCTCATAGGGCAGATGTTCCAGGCCCCGGATCATCCTTGTAGCCCTTCTCCATAGAGTGTTAAAAGCTTCAGTGGAAGTCCTAGATACAAACATGTGTACCAGAAAAAAACTTGCAAAACAAAATTTTAAGTATGGTGGTGTAACAGTAATTTCTTGGCTCATTTGAAGAAGATAGCTTACTGTTGCTTTACAGTTTTGCTTACTTTGAAATCTCAAGAGATATAAATAGATAGAGGTATATTTTTGCAGAAACAAGCTGTTAAACAAGCTGTTAAGAAACATGTCCTGGCTTTTAGTTATTTTTATTTATATATGTTTTCAGGAGATCTCTCTCTCTTTTTTTTTTTTTTTAAAGATTAATTCAAGTCCCAGCTGCTGTCAAGGAAAATTATCCTTTAAAAAATGGACAAAAGTGAACCAAAAGAGATTTGAAGCCATATTTTCTACCTTCCGGTTTAGTGCTATAACACCTTATCATCTTTAGTAAAAATACACACAAGAAATAAAAGGAATGATCTAATTCCATATTGTCCTGAGATTTTATACACACATGTATGAATATTTTTAGGTACATGTGCTATGCGCTATTTAGGAACAATGTGCTCTTGTGTGGGTGATTTTGTTGTGGAGAAGATGATATCCATTAGCAGAGGCAGAAACACTGGAATGCAGCATTGTAATCCAGCTTCTGCCACTGGCCTAATGATGAGCAATTCCCTCCTCCCTAAGCCTTTATATTCCCTCCTTCAAAGAGAAGATAATGAAACTGACCGTCTTTGTAAAGTGCTTTGAGATTTACTGATGAAAAGTGCAGGAGAAGAGCAAGAGCACTTTAATTATTTGATGTAATTAAAAACTTAATGAAACTTAATACTGTGCTGACGTAACATTAGCATTTTATTTGGGTTCCTGAGTGTTTTCTTTCCAGATTACCAAAGCGGTGGATAAGGGCTGAAGAAATAATCAGTTGGGAAGAAATAAATAGATGTGTCTGAATTTTAAAATTAATAGCACTGTTAAATCATATAGCCTGAGGTCACAACTATTTAACTGTTACAGCCAAGCTTTCACTTTCAGAGAAAGTTGGGTGGTAAGCCTAGGAAATCCTAGGCAGCAAACTCGAGGGAGACCGTGGAAAAGGAAAAGTGTGGTTGCAGTAGTGAATACAAACTCTGTCATTTTAAATATATTCACGAGAGAGTCTGGAAATGAGGGCAGGACCTGGGCTCCTGGGGTGATTATTGGGTTTGTGACTCTGTGGCTCCTCAAGTATCATGTGCTTAGGCTCCTCCTGCCAACTCTGAGGGCTACATTTCCTTTGAAATGGAAGCTACGATTTTCCTGTGGTCTATTTTATGCCAGCAGCTGAGGCCTGAGGGAGAATAAACACATCTCTTAAGACTTATGATAAAATCAAAAAAGTCGAAATGGCTGTTTTAAGTCTGGTTCTCTGTAGGGCTTAAGAAATCCATTCTCTACATAAGAGCAATTTAACATACAGCTAAGGTATCCCAAGAAGCAGTATTAGCCAGCATCTTGCCTCTAGGGCGGCCAATTTGAGATGAGTTAATATGTTGAAAATTCCTTCAGTTATACCCATGTTAAAATATAGCCGCTGTGCTACAGAAATAATCTTAGAGATGGGAAGGTGTTAAAAAAAAAGTTGTTGGAAGATACTTGGCCCAGCTGAATGCTTTTTGACCTTACTGGCGAGCTAGCCTTGGACTTTCCCACTCGGTTCCATAGCTACTCAAGTCTGCTCATAAAATACTGGACTGCATGCCATTGCTATGGGATAGTGAGATTCATAAAAATCAATGTTTTTGAAAGGGAGCGGTATCGCCCTTAATGTTCGCCTCCTTTCAAGGCAGCTGTAAATGAAACACTTTGTTTTGGTCTGTGCTTGTATTCAGTGCTGACACAAATCCTCTATTTCCTCTTCTGACTCTTCACTGAGCTTGACTTGAGAAGCTCTCTTTTCCCTGTGTATTGCATAGGATTACCTAAATCTACCTTGCATTACCTAAATCTCTAGTTGCAGGGAAGAGGGATTTCCTTTTCTGTTGCATCTAGGACACCTCCAGCGCAGTAGTGACTGCAAGTTACCTCAGCTATGTTCTTAGCTCATTAGCTGAAACTTTTGACAGAAGCTATTTTTGTTCAAACAAAGGCAACATTTCCAATATTTCTTCCTCATAACTAGATTAGTAAATTGGAAATGGCACAACACTAATGAGAAGGAGTCTGGAACTTGATATATTATAGTAGCAGTGAGTAGTAAAATAAAATATGATAAAGATAAAAAAAAAAAGGATAGCTTAGTAATATATTTTTGAAACTAACTCTGTTGACTCAGTTTTGATAAATAGTTGCGGTTTAAACATAACTAGAGAATTCTAGAAATATCCTGTGGTTTACCAAACCTTCTTGTAATTACCCTACTGAGCAGAGAGCACTGAACCTCTAAAGAATATCTAACAAAATGCTATCAGAATTTTGCAAAGGAGTAAGATTTCCTGAAATAACTTAGATTACTCTTCTGCAGCACCCTCTAACACTGAACTGGGACCTAATCCACTCGCCTGCCTGCAGCAAACAGATAAGTCATCCTCCAATATAGATACTTTCTGACATATAACCACATTTGTTATTGAAGTATTGGTACTGCAAAATGGAGAATTTATTTTTCACAATGGTTGGCCCAAACACTTCAAGAACGGCCAGTGGTGAGAAGGAGTAGATTGTAAGCCGAAATGTCTTGGCCTTCTAGGAAAACTTTTAGACATGGCTGGACGCTGTGGAGGTGTCTTATGATGAAGAAAATATCACGAAAATTTGATAGGGCAGCAATACTTCTGTTGGACTCTTCCAGAATTGCTACAGGATTTGCTTGCCTGGAGAAAGAAGAATGGCAATTTAAGGATAATTAAGTCTCTCCTTTTCCTACTACAATTTAAGGAATGTAGTGGAATCATAATACTTATTTGGGACAGTTACAGCTCTACTCCCCTTTAGGTAGAGCAAAACTACCCACAGAAGCTGTACGTCCCTGAGGAGAACATGGGCTGGTTTCTAGGTTTCTGAGTCCTGTTCCTCACCATGCCGCTTCATACTCGCTCTCCTAGGTGTGCTATAGCAATTGGAAACATCACGAGTGTCCAGAAACCTCCTTCTCTTCTGAAGATTACTATCACTCCGAGAAACAGAATGTGACACATATCTAGGGTTGAATTTGGTCCACTGAGTTTTGCATTAGTTTGAATTCTGTTGGTGCATTTGGGGAGGATTTGGAAGAGGAGAAGGAGGAGGTTCAAACTTACCACTTGATCACTTGATATTTTAACAGCATTCATCATTCTCCTATTTATGTGGCATTGCTAACTCAAATTAAAGATTAATCCCATCTGAAGATACAGCAGCATTTAATTAACATTTTTTTTTTGTGTATTATATATTCCTTTTATTCCATAAGCCTTAGATTTAATGCAAACCAAATTAAGTACCTGAAAATTCCCAATTAGCCAGAGCTAATACACTAGCTGAGCTTTTGTAGCGAGTTTAAATCTGAAAAGAGGTGATCTTGAAAAGATGATAAATGTTTATATGGCTTTAACAAGCCTTGCATACAGATTTTGCTCTCATTTTTTCTTACAAATGTGGTTTCTGCCTCTGCATGCTAGTAATATAAGAAAAACTTGGGAAAGGAATTTTCCAAATTGCACCATTTTGCCCATACTTTGTTGCACTAATGCTACACTGCAGAAACCAGGAACTAAGGAGCTTTTTCTCCCTGTAAGTGTGTGACTTGTGAATCCAGCACTGAGGGAGTGATCACACAGGCCGGACCTCACAGCAGTGGAGGTCCTGGAACATGGAGCGGAATTAAATCTCACTCTAGTCAAAGGAGATAAAAACAGTCTTTGGAAATGCCATACTTTCTTAAATCTTGAGGGAATGTCTCCTGTCCAGGTCAATGACTTTTATAGGCAATGAAATGCATTTGATTTTCCCTTCAACCTTGATTTTCCCTTGTCCAAGTTTTCCCTATCAGAGCAGGGATTTTCTGTGTCGGATTAAAGCTTTATACGGTTTAAAATCTTTGAAAAGTATTTTACATTGGCAGGTGGGATAAGTTCAGAAGAGAGTCACAGGACCAGATCATTTGAGTGGCTAGTGTTTAGGAGAGTACAGGGAGAAACTGTGGAGAATGACAGTTCCCAGACACAAAATGCTTCTGGGAAGACTGATGTCCAAAGTGCTTCCCTAGTTTCAGGGTCCAGGTCTTTGCTTTGTCCTCTCTTGTCCCCAGCTTGCATTTTGTATCAAACTGTTCTTCAAACAAAGTTTCTCGGAGAGTCAAAATATTCAAACTAGACTAGTGTTTTCCTAGTTCTTTGAAATATATTATCAGCTTTTGCTTTTGAGGTTGATATTCAGGCACTTAGAATGAAACATTCATGAGAATGTTTCTGATTTATTTATTTATTTATTTAAACACCTCAGCCTCCTATGAGTGATTTTCGTTTTGTTTTCCTTTTAAAATAAAATTCACAAAGCAAGTGGTTATATTTTCCTGGGGAATTCTATACAGCTTTTTTTTCTTTTTTTTTTTTTCTTTCCCCTGGAGACTGTAGAACAGAAACCATGCATGTTGACAGAAACAGCTCTCAGGGGAAGCACACTCCACTGTGGGGTGGATTAGCTTCAGGACTCTCCACGATGCAGCAGCAAGTGCAGTCCAACAGCACAGACAACTCATGAGCTTGATTTCTGTTCTGAGTCTCGGAGGCCTAAAAATAGGTAGGAAAACATCACTGAACCTAACAGAGGACGTAGTGCTAGCTCTGGCAAGTCAGAATCGATAGTTGCTTCACAGGCAATGAGTACATTCGTGAAAAGACAGCGCCCATTTTTTGAAATGTCACTGGACATTCATACATTGCTGGCTTTTTCCCCAACTCAGAGTGAGAAGCATATGTTCTTGAACTATTTTAAATGGGTTTATTCACCAATAGAAATTTCTGGAAATGTCTCAGATTTTATCCTCAGGAGTAAATTTATCACCTCCGATTTTTTTTTTCCTATTTTATTTTATTTTATTTTATTTTATTTTATTTTATTTTTATTTTTTTCCCACTTACTGACTTGTAGTGCCATACATTTATAACACAGTTATTCGCTGAAATCGGCAGCAGCTCTTGTGTTAAATATACTAGTGTACCAACTCTGTCATTTCCTTATGGGACCCCTGACAGTCTGCGGTGCTCAAAATAGAAAGTATATGACAGAGTGTTACGACATAAGGTAGAAAGATCCAAACTTCCTCTTTCTGCGGTACCTTGTTTTTGCCAGTATTCAATTAGATCACATCTACAGGTTTACAAGGTCTCTAAACAGTCCTTTCCTTACAGTGTAGTTGGTCTAAGATAAAATATGTTGTGGGGAAAAAAGAAAAAAACAAGCAAACAAGAAGAGACAAAACAATTGTATGTTCTGGAACCTCCAAGCTCAGAAAATATCTGAGTCATTATTAAAAAGCAATGAACTTCTCCGTGGGAAAATTATACTTTCCTTCCATTTCTGTACTGGGTCCTTGAGCCTAGGGTTGCAGAGTAGTTATCCTGCTTGACTTAAAAATTCAGAAAAGTTGCTAAAGCAATAAATAATATATTTTTTAATTATTAAGTATTTAAAGAAGATTCTTTATCATATGTGACCTCTTCAATTATCACAACAGAAGATGCAGACTATTCCTTATATATTCAGATGCCAGGATAAGGCACACAGAAGCACTTGGCACCCTGTTTAACTGCAGTAAACCTGATTAGGTTGGCAAATCTGCAAGTCTACCTTTAGGGATGGCTATGAGAATGCCCCTTAACAAGGTCCCTTTGGGGATGCTTTAGGATAAGGGGATTATTCCTCTTTTTGTGCAGTCAATCCACATATTATGTGAGTGATTTCACTTTTGCATTTTAGCTGTTTAGAAACAATGTCACCTTTCTCCCTTTATTCTAAATGGAGTTGAGATTCAGATGCCAGAAACAAAATATAAAAATACTATTTTCTTTAATGCAGAAATATTATAGAATGCCTAAAATTATATACTAATTTTTCATTTCTGTTTTTTTCTTCACAAGTTTCTCTGTGCTGAAACTTCAATGTATATTTGCTATAGACTTATAGAAAAATGAATTAATAAAATGGTAGCAAACAGCTTTGAGATCAGGATACTGCATGATAAAGGCTGTGATGTTCCCTAATGCTATGCTGCAGAATCTCTTGAATGAACTTGCCCGGTGCAGAGTGAGAAAATATAGCTATTTGAACTTACAGAAGGACAAGGTTTAGCAAGTATGGTGTTGAAGGGTTTACATTTGGACTCGATCATCTTAAAGGGCTTTTTGACCCGTAATGATTCTATGATTCTGTGATTAGAGCAGGGTCATGCTGACTCTTTTCTCAGAGATCAGTGAAGATTAATGTATCATCTACTCTGGTATGGTCAGGGATGAAGTAAGGTAAATAAATCAATAGGGAAGATTTTTTTCTTGCAAAATTGCCTGAAGGAGAATCACATTGTCCCAGTGCCAGATGAAAGGTGGTATTCAAGACCCAGATCTCTTTTCCATTGTAAGCAAAAGGATTATTGACAGGTGTAATCAGCTATGCTTTGAATAGCTACAAAAATACAAAAAAAAAAAAAAAATGTATCTACATATATTTAATTTTGTGTTTTTCCCAAGTTCTTTGGCATTATGCTATATATTTCCACTTTGTTGACATTCAAACTAATTATGTTATCCAGACTGCTCAGATTTTATTGGAAACTGGGCCCCAACACAAAACAAGGAAATATTTCCTTGAAATATTTTCAATCTGTTTTTATATTATATATTTTCTGTATTTATCTAAAGAACGCTTAATCTGCTGTCAAGACTTTCCTCATTCCTATTATTTAAATATAAAATGAGCTAGTTTTGTGCTTGAGGAAAATATTTTATTTGCAAATTTGCTTATTTTTCACTTTTATTGCCCAAAATAGGCACTAAGTGGGGAAGTTTAGATCACCATTTCCATTTTGTGCTGTGATCCTACACTTCATTTTCCTCACCAATTGATATTGACCTTTTTCTCCTTTCCTCATGTTGAGCTGAAATCAATGTAGATTTTCTTATACTGCCCTACAGCTGTAATCTTTGTTAAAGCAATTTACTGACAACTAATATCTCTGCTGTTTCCCTCACTTCTTTTTCTACTGATCATGACAGAGTTATTAAATATTCATCTTTTAGTATCAACCCCCAGGGAGATATCTCTTTGAGGAACAAAGATGATCGCTATGATTTTTGTTTCCTCCTAATTAAGAGTTTGCAAGCCTCTATGTATCAGTCTAGTGTCTCATGATTTTCCTCTCAAGATGAAATGCAGAAGATTGAACATCTTTTGAAATTCAGATATGTTAAGGGCTATTTTGCTTTCACAGTAAGACATCAATAACTATGCATCTGTCACAGTACTTGTGAATTTCTCAGTCTTTGATCTCATTTTTTATTGTCCCATAGTACATTGGAAATAGCTAACTATTAGGCAGAGATGGATGTATCTTAAGCACAGACAATATTTTGGTCTCAGGAAGTACTACTGTGAGCTTGCCCTGTTCTTAGACCATCATCTCAACCTCACCTCTCAGCCACTTTCAGTGGCAGGTCCAGGAGTAGAGTAGCCCTTTGCTCAACACACCACAAGTCATGTGATGGCTTTTCTGTGGTCTCCAGAGAAGATTTTAATTCCTTCCTTCGTGGGGAGGGGAGATTTCAGAAAACTGAAACTAATCTAGATTTTCAAATAAAGCTGAAAAACATGGCACCAGTCCTGTGCCAGGCAGCACCAACTGCGATGCTGAAAATGTGTGCTTGCAGTGTGGTTGCTCGTGGTCCAAAAACTAAGATCTGTGATTGTTCTAGAATTCTACTCCCCGGTGCAAAGATTTTTAGAAGACCCTTCTTAGAGATTTCTTTACTATTATGATAATCTCTTTGCAGCATAAATGGATTACTGTTATCCTCCCAAACAAGATGACAGTGGCCATTCATAGTGAGAGGTTAAGCATGAGACTGCGTGGATCCCATGAGAACCATATCTGTTTATACTTTATGATCTGACACAAAGTCATTTAACTGTATTATCTGTATATCTTTTACTTGCATCCAGAGCAGAGGTCTCTTTTTTGCATCTGTGTTGCTCTGTACTAGTAAGCTCTCAATGCATTTGCTTCTTGGGTCCACTTCATGCTGTTTCTACTCATCAAAGACACTGTTTTTTTTGCATTGCCATACCCACAGGGTTTGTTCCAAAGGAATGTTGCAATTTTAGAATAATTGACACATTTTTTCCAGTTTATTCTAAAGCTAGTTCAGTTAAACTTTTAAGGGTCCTGCGATAGACATGTACTCCTAATCAGGTTTATTCATATTGTCATTTTTTTAAAGGCTGTTTTTGCCAGGTTTTATTCAATCTGTAACATAAATAAGATTGGCCAGTGAAAGGATGTCTGTGTTACCACTGAGAAGTAAAAGAACTGGTTTTGCAAATCTTCCCTAAGTAAACAGACTACTTGTGTAAATGGGGAAAAAAAAAAGACAAATTGTTAAAAAAAAAAAAAAAATCCCACTTTGAAGAGCTTCTTAGTTTGTTGGTTAGCTTGTGTGTTTGTTTGTCCTTCCTAATGCATAACCAAATCTCCAGGAGGCAGCCAATACAGATGCACTGGGCCCAGTCTCTCAAGGTTCCCGTGGTTGGAACTCCCACCGAGCACCACAAAAGTTCCCCAGACTGGGTCAGAGAAGAGAGGCAGATATTCTTTCCAGCAAATGACTTGTCTTCTGTTGTTTTTACCTTGCACTATTTGGCTAATATCTTTAGGGGACTATCTAACATCTATGGAAAACATGCTTTTCAAATTTTGTTCTTTCTAGTCTGCCCTGAGAAGAAGGAAAGAGTACTCAAGACTTGGAGCAGCCTTCAGTTCTTTTGCAGGCCTTGGACCTCCCAGATGAGGTCCACATGGATGGAACTTTAAAAAAAAAAAAAAAAAGAAAGAAAAAAACGGATCTGCGGGAATAAAAAGGGGAAGTAAAAGCTGGAATTTATTACTCAGGAAGACATCTAAAAAAAGTCAAGAGAGTGATTTTATTAAATTAGAAAAATAAACAACAAATTACGTGTAAATAGGTTTATAATGCTATAACTGTTCACATTAATTTCAGCAAAAATTTGATTCCCTCCTTCCCTCAAGCCTATGCTCTCTTTATCTGGTGCTGTTCACTGTCTGTGGTGAGAATCTGAGCTATCAGAGCCAATTTCAATTCCAAATCCAAACATAAGCAATGGTTTGTGAGTTTGCTATTCTTTTGAGGCTCACCCAGCTCCAATTTTGTTCTATCCCTCCAGGGGAAGCATTTTCTCTTTGAAGTTGCAGTCTACCCCATTGCACTGTGGGATATAGATTTAGGTTCTCCTTTAGGCTATCTCATCCTGGGGCATTTTATGTACCAGCTCATCACATTACACTGAAAGAGAGATGATCTCTGAAAAGATGAAGTTGCAAGTGAAGAGATGTTAGGAACTTGGAAGGCTGGAAAACACTCAGTTCTACAAGTGTCTCTGTCTAAATTAACATTTAAAATCAAAAGCATTGTGAACTTAATTAGTCCAGATGTTTCAAGGTGTAATATTAACGTTGATTTATCTTCCCTTTTTTTTTTTTTTTTTCTGCCTTAATCTTGAAATTATCATGAGAAAGATGGTTACCAGAAGGTGATTACTTGTACTGTTTTCTTGTTGACATGTGCCGCAGGCAAGAACAAGCCTTTGAAGAGAATTGTTTCTTTCTGAGAACAAAGATAAACTACTGTAAACTAATTGCTAAGTTGCAGCACACCAGGTAAAGTAAAGGAAAAGTATGGCATTAAGAGTTTGAAAATATTTTATCTGAAAAAAGTGAGCATGGTCTAAAAGCATAGACGACCAGTTACAGTACTCTTTGTAGAGTTGTACATGTCAATCCCACTGTGTTAGGTGTTCTATAAATGCAAAAGAAAGGCTAGCCCAACCGTAGCATCCTGAATTCTAAAAAAATAATAATAATGGGATAAAGGGCAAATTCTTGTTAGTGTTACAGAAAGCTGCTGATGAGGTAAATAGACTATCATTTAATGCAAAGCTTGGGGTTGAAAATGTAACACAGATAAAAATACAAAGATTATGAGCACCCAGGGGTCCTTCACTCTGCTCTGAACAATGTGATATCCCTATGTGATATCTCTGGGATATGTATGTGTAGATACCAAATCCAGGGCCTCTTGTGACCACAGTGCCTTGGTGTGTGTCCAGCACCTTGGCCCAAAAGTAATAATCCCTAAGAGTATTACTGAATGAGCTGGTTTTGACAGCCTGAGATCTGAGTTGTTCATAAATCATGAGTGAAGGCAGAAAAAACTTGTGTTTATCTAGAATCAGCCATAGGTTAAGACACTGTAAGAATATGATCCCCAAGTATAAGGAATTCCATTTATTTCATTCTTCTTTTTCTTCTTTTTTTTTTTTTTTGCCCCTTCTAGAAGAATAAGACATCTGCAATATTCTGTTAAAAACACTGAAAAGTAAATTTTTGAGATACACAATGCAATTCGTAATCCCTTTTTGAAATCATTTTTTTTATGGTTTTATTTTGTGTAACTGATTTGAAAGTTTAGCTTCTCAGTTTCTTTAGTCTTGCAAATTCAGATACAACTGTCTTCCTGAGTATTCAGATTGAAGAAGAATGTGAAAAAATAGTCTTTCTGTCCTATGTTTTCCATTTTCTTTTGCTTACTATCACTTCCTGTCAAATTTGTGTTTAGACACAGGAATAATTGCTGTCTCAGTTAAAGGTGAATTAGAAATGTCACTCAAACATACTTTAAGACAACTCACATGGCCCAACATCTTCAGAAACAGGCAGTGATTCTTGACTAGTTAAGGGCATTATTTTCATAAGTCAAGTGTTTTTTTTTTCCATTACAGGGCAGTCTGTTTTGTCTTCAGTCTCTCAGCTATCATCATTTTTTTGAAGTCTTATCTGCAAGTTCCCTACAACTCCAAGCCTCACTTCCTTTTTCTTCATTCCATTAAAAAGGCCTGTTTTGGAAGGAATAAGAAATTTCTTTAGATCCATATTTTAGCTCAGTCAAAAAACTGTCTCATTTTATAAGAGTAAAAACAATCAAAAAACAAAAGCAAAACAAAAAAG
This sequence comes from Nothocercus julius, assembly GCA_013398735.1. Lineage (NCBI taxonomy): Eukaryota > Metazoa > Chordata > Aves > Tinamiformes > Tinamidae > Nothocercus > Nothocercus julius. The sequence goes on along the minus strand of VZSV01000074.1, from coordinate 848,020 downwards.
CACTAAACAAACAAACACACAAACAAACAAGCAAACAAACCCACAGCTTACTGTATGACCTCAGATCATCGAGGGGCTACAACAAGGCCTGAGACCTATTTAAGGCAGACTGTCTTCCTGATTCTTTCTTTCCTTGGCAGGTGACCTAGAGAAAATCAGATGAACGGTTTGTGTGCCACTGACTCTCTGCTAAAGTATGTGCTAAGGCAAGGGGGTCATTTCACTATCTGATGATATTTTTCAGAGCATTTTGTTCTTCATGCAAGTGTACTAAGGCTGGGTTTTATCCTTATTGTAAGCTTCACAGTTTTGTGAGCTATCAGCAAACTACACTTAACAGTAGTATTTCTATGTTCTACCTTTCATCTAAAAAAATCAAAGTGTTCAGAAACAAATTAAATCTTTGCTGTATTTGCTGGCATATCTCCTGTAAGATTTGTTTTGCTGTAATTAAGGCAGCTTTTGATGCTCTTGATCAGTTGGGATACTTCATTTTTATATAAGCAGCTGTGGGGTCCAGATAGTTCCATTATTTTTTTGGCAAAATCCCACACTGAAATGATGAAGATTTTACCTTAAAATTCTCCCTTTCCCCCTCCACAATGTGTTATTTTATGCCGTACACTACTTTATGCCACTTCTAGAACAGGCAGTAAATGAAAACTACCACCCTTGCAGCCTTGTCTTTGGATGTGGCAATATATCGCCCTCTGAGCTTACCCAACCACACAATTATCCCTAAATTAAAAAGAGAGAGGGAGAGCAAAGAAAAGCAAGAATGCAGGGTGGGTGAGAACTGGCTGATAGGAAAGCAGCTGGCACATTAAAAACAGACAACTGAAGATGGAATGACACATGGATGCAGCCTTGCCAAATCCCTACAGGCTGGAAAATGCCAACTAGATTTCAATGAATAAGCAATTAACATTATATTAGATTACTGCAAATAAACACTGATTTGGTAAGAAGCCAGGCACATCACTCAAAATGGAGACTAGGGGGACCCAGATGGGGTAATTTGCAAAAACTGAAACCAAAGCCATTTCATCTGAACTGCTAGTTTTACAAAATCACTATCAGGATCAGTCTGTATCTGAATGTTGTTGATATAAATCTGTGTGGCCAGATGCTCCATAGAGGTGAATTTGGGAGCATTTCAATTAAATTAGTGCAATTAGGATGATTTCCACCAGCCAATCTGGCTCTAGAGACCCAACATGCTTTTTATGGTTTAATACCACTGCCAGTTAAGCCTTCCAACCACTTTAGAAAATTTAACAAGCAAACAGAAGGCAAGGGAAAAACAGAGGCAATGGAGATGTGTGTATGGGTAGACAGGCTGGAGAAGAAGATCATGGGGACAAAAACAAGATCAATTGGTGTATAGTGTCCACCATCCACCATGGCCCATGGTGGAGCACCAGGGAACATAAACTGAAGTGAAGTTCCAGGATGAGTGTGTTGCTTTCTTGTTTCACATTCCTCTCAAAGTTTAGGCATCCCCAGTAAAGGCAATAAAGTTTGCTTTTAATTCTATCAGAAAGCTGATGTTGTAAGGCAATCAGATGAATCCAGGAGCTGGTCACTCACTCAGCTTGCTACTGTCTTGCTCTCCCCATGTCTTGATCCTTTGATCAAGCCCTAAGTGAGGAGAGCTACACAAAAGAGGTGCTTCCCAGAGAGAGAACAGAGCAGAAAAATAGAAAGGGGTTCCTCCATTTTCTATGACTGAACAGATTAGTCAGGAAAAGCAGCAAAAATGGGAAAACTATTTTTTTTTCCTGGAGTTCTGTAGTATCTTAGACAATATTCTGATCCATAAACAGATCTTTGAGGTGCTATGATAAAGACTTTTGAGCATATAATAGTTTTTAGTGTGTAATGGAGTCTAGAGATGAGTTCTATTTTTTTTTTTTTTTCTTTTAATGCTAGTAAACACGTCTTTATTCTTCTCCAAAAGGGTATCCATTACACCAAGCACTTTGCACAGAGAATATCCCTTCCTCAGTGACTGAGAATGGAACCTCTGCTACGTAATTTACACTACATAATCTAGATGTCCAGTTACTTAATTTGGCTTCTCCTGAAACTGCATCTCCTTTTATCCAGATGGAATAATACCTCATGGACACACCATACAACACTGATCTAGCATACTTTATACACTAGAGACACTTTGGCCTGATTAGAGATAAATTTGTCTGTTTCACTTTATATAACTCTCCAGAATAGAATCTGACTGGAATAGAAGGAAAGAAGATTGCATCACCTCAAAAACTCTTTTATGACTAAGCAGGTGCAGGTGTTTGCTTAGGCAAGATTCAGATTCATCTGGTTGGAAATGAACAACAAGGAGAAGATAGGTGAAAAGAAGTAGTAAGAATTTCCAGTGGAATTCAGAACATGTTTTTCAGCTACTCTAGCTCTCTTTTGGATTAGAATGTTCTCAAATTATTAGACTGTTTGCCTAATCATCCTTTCCGGTCCCCCCGCTCTTGCCCTTGTTGATTTCATAATACATAGGGAAAAGAAAAAAAGATGATGTGTGCATTGACTCAGGGGCCAGATATTCACCTGCTAGGGTCATAGCTGAGTATTTTAGAAGATTCTTCCTGTAACAAAGCTCTTGCTGCTTGACCAAGCTTCTGTTATAGAAGTGGAGTCAAGTGCTTTGGTCGAAAGACAGTGTTTGATTTCAAATGCAACAGGTAACCATTTTGAGCTCAAATATCTGTCTGTAGGAAAGTGATGTTGCATCAAATCCATAGTTTTTCCTTAAACAGATGTAATGTAGAATTTTTGCTAAGAAATGCATTAATTTTTGAAAGTGATTAAACAAAATTTTTGATAGTTGTCTCAGATATTTTAAAAATCTCCAAATTTAATCTTCAAATTTAGGATAATAAAAATATATAATTTTTAATGATAGAATAGCATCTTTTTTAATTGTCACTTCTAATTGTGTCTTTGAAACTAAATGTCTATAGTATATCACAAAGTAATAAAGTTGTCTTCTAGTACTGATCATCTAATGGGTGAAATAACTTCCAAATTTGGAGGTAAACAAGAAAGAAAGGCTCATTGGCCTAAAACAACATCTGTTTTTATGATAGTTGTATCAGTCATTTTAGCAACAGACATGACTCCTTTCTACAAGCCTTTCAGCCTACAAACTATAAGCATAATGTCATGGTAAAAGGTCATTGGTCGTTTGGTTTCTCATTTTTTACAATTTCAGATGTCAAGCATAACATCCCTGTAAAATGTTAATCCAGTTGGAATTTACTTGTTTTTTTCTTCTCACCTACCAAGAATAATGTGGAATATCAAATATTAAACTGTGACTATGTTTGAACATGAGCTGCTCACTGTGTTATGCCGATTTTCTGGGTTAACTACTGGCCAACTTCTACTGCCTAATATGATTTCTTCTGAGATACCGGACGTCATTGCCTGTTTATCACATCAGCAAACATGAACAACTTTGTTTTCGTACTTGACATCAGTTTTGCACTGTTAATTCAAAGGAAGTAACATGTCTTAGGAACTGGAAAAAGAGCTGAGGCAAGATCTGTTTTGATTTAAGTGTGATGGGAATGTTGCTTTAGGTAGACACATGTCACAAGTGTGGCATGCTGAGATACAAAGGTCAATACTGTGCAAATGAATTGCAATAGAATTTAGAAGAAAAATCATCTTTTAACAAGGAAGAAAAGAATAATGCAAATGCGCCTGAGATACTGAACCTTCTAACTAAACTCTCAAAGAACTAAAAATCTGAATATCTGCAAAATTATATCAGTGTAAGGAATTACACCTCATTCTGCCCCCTCACACTTTTGTTACTACAGCTACCTTGTATTGTGTTTTATATCTCGGACAATTGTTCTCCTCCTGAGGTTGGTAAAAAATGGCTATACTGAATTCACATCAAAGATATTCAGCCCAGCAGCCCATCTCTGAAACAACCGAATTGGTAGCTCCTAGAGAAGTGAGATTTTCTCTGATCTACTCCCAGTCACCAACCATTTGTAATTCAAGAATTTCCTAGGCAGGAGGTGAATTATGTGTTGTCTGTAATGTTTGAAAGATTTGTCTTCTCTAAAATTGCCCTTGCACCTTTTTTTTTAATCCCATAAACTTCAGCATCTCCAGCATCTCCCAATAAGGAGTTCCACAACTTAATTACATAGGAGTGGTGTTTTACACTACCTCCTATTAGCTTTGAAACTGCTGTTTCCGCTTTCCTTTCATGCTCTAGAGCTTTTGTGCTGGAAGGTACTTTTGTATTTAAACAAAGGATGTGGGGCCCAGTGTTTGGGACTGAAGAAATGTGGACTGTATTTCCTGTACAACAGATTTCCTGTATGGCCTTGGGATTTGTTCATCCTAAGAAGAAAAGGCATCAGGATCGTACAGCCACCTAATGGTGGGCAAAATGACAGCAGGACAGGGGCAACAGACAAAAGTTTCAAAGCAGAAATTCTAGCTAGATAAAAAGAGCAATGTTTTGCCATAAGGATGTTTAAACATTGAGGAAGGAGCCCAGAGGGGCTGGAAGATCTCCATTCTTGGAGTAGTTCAAGGCCTGGAGATATTTCATCAAGTTAGTATTATTTTAAGGAAGAGCAAGACCAGAAGCCAGTTGAAAGCCCTTCCCTCTTAAATTGCTGTATGCTACTGTGAGCCTAAAGTGTGTGTGGTAGTCTCAGTCTACGAAACAATAGCGCTTCGCCACCATTGATGAGTGTTTTGAAGTGAATTAACTAGAAGACCTGTAAAGAACTCATATCTTTGGCAACAGAGATATGATGCTATCAGAGGATCTTAGTGTCTCTGAGGGCTTTGAAAACCGTATTTGATAATGCACAACAAGATAAGTTTTCACTGTATTCCTGCTTTCTATTTTATGGAGGGAAATTCTGCATTTATCTATCCATGATGACTACCGCTAGGTTTTCAGTGTATGAAAAACATCATAACATTTTCCTTCTTTCTCTTTCTTCGTGGACCTAAGGGAAAGCATGTATCTGGGGGCACTACCATCTACATCCTTAGTAGACTGTCTGCTTCAGTTTACTACAACTGAAAATTTGAACAGCTTCAGAGGGATTTTTAGTTGTTGTGGTGGTTGGGTTCTGCCAGGTCTCTCTCTAATTCTTCTCTCAGGCACTGAACAAAGATAGGACACAGGTTGGCCAGATCATTTTATTTAGGTATTAGGAAGAGTCCTTTCTCTCAGGTGGTAACGTAATACCTAAGTGGTTTGTAATGGTTGCCCAACAGTAGACTGATTGTTAGTTTCCTGTTTTGGGAGATTTCTTCACAAGTTGTCAAAGACTGTGGGGATTTGGTTCATCTGGTCTTACTAGCTTCTTGCCTTTGCAGTTGGCAGCACCCTTCTCTGACTAGATGCTTCCTGAGGATTGGTGACTCACTGCCCTGGCTGTAAATAATGAGCACCAGTGAGGAGCTATTGGTGAAGTGTGGTTGCCTATATCAGTAGGAAGACAGACTAGGAGACTTTAAATCCTTATTCCTACTGGTCTTAATTCACATGAAACGTAGGTAGATATACACTGTCCTCACTCTGAGGAAGTAAAACATGCAAATACTATTTCCTTATCTTTATTATATTAAGTCATAGTCAGTACTATTCTTCATTTGGGGAAACTCAAGTAGTTGTCTCCAGAATAAAACTAGGAAAAAATAAAATAAAAATAGCCTTGTAATACTGGAGAAAGATATGTCATAAAAATGTCCCATAGACTCATAAAAAGAATGATAGCCTCTTTATTTCTTTTCTCCATGAGAAATTACCTTTAGAACACGAGAACCTGATTATGTGGGTTTCACGCAATGTGGGAAAAAAAATGAGCTGGGTAAGATGTAGTTTTCTTCTAATTAAACTTTTTATCCAAGTATAGTGCTTTATAGAATTAAAAACACACAGTCCAGGTGTTATGATTACCAATTATTCTTCATTGTAGTGAAATAAACTAAAACATACTGGCTTTAAAAACTGATACTTCTTTTTCTTCCTGATTTTATATCTGGTGAACTTTGTGGCTTTGTTTTTTTGCGTTTTGTTTGTTTGTTTGTTTGGTTGGTTGGTTTCTTGTGATGTTTGGAAGGCTCTAAATGATAGTAGAGTATATTGTTCCACATCTAATTGTATCATTCCAGATCTCTCACCAGAATAAAATACATTCTCACAGAAATTTAGAGGAATTTAAGAAAGACAATAAAATTATCCTTTGCAGACTTCAGAATCAAAGCATAGACAGATTTCTTCAGTCACTAACATAGTTCATGGAATCTGGAAGAAAGCTCAGTGGAACACATTTTAGAATTCAGTCAGTCAGATGGGACTACCAGGGAGCTTTCAAACATTCAGGTATAAAGCTGAACTGTGTAAGTGCCTGCTTGCTGTCATATGTATTATTCTGCTTATATTGGAGACAGCCTTATGAAAAATGACAGCTTTATGTTTGTTTTTGGTGGTGCTCCTCTCCTAGGACTTCAGTGAAACAATGGAAAGAGTGAGGAACTTAAGGTGTTGAGACATTCCTTGAGAATCAAAATTACTGAAAAGCATATGGAAATATGGAAAGATGATTTTTTGACAAATGGAAGAAACAAGAGTAGAGTGCCACCGAGCAGTTTTAGAGAACACTTCTCCTTGTCAGAAAGGAGATTTGAGCTCAGTTATTGGTGGAAATCCCAGAATCTAATGTGCTGCACATGTGACGCATGCTAGCTCTTATTCTGCAGGATGACATCACTTAATGCTGTGGCCCTGATAACAAGTTAGTGTTCCTCAGATTCTTCAAACTGTGCCTCTCTACTCTCATCCTTCATTGGGGTGAAGATAGCCTGGAGTCTGAACTGCAGTTTTGGCTTAGGGTGTTCCCTGACAGTTTCAGTTAAACCAATGGAAATAAGATTTCAAAATCAATTTCTTGTGCCACTTTTACTAAGCTTCTTTAAAGCTATACTGAGACTAAGTGGCTTCAGGTTTCATTGCCTCCCCTCCCCTCCCCTCCCCTGCCCTGATATTTTTCTTAAATGAAGGAGGAATATAAACAAGTTTAGGACCCCGAACTCATGATCAACCAGGAATAAGAATGCATCTGTATGAAAACCATCTACTAAAAAATTGAAAATTCTTATAGATGTCAATAATTAAATAAATAATCTTTATTTATGCTGAGACTGAAATGAAACATTTCAGCAGATTTGCTCTGGCTTCAAACAAAGCACAATACTTAATTCTGACCTATAAACAGCACCATCTAGTGTTCTGAACTATAATATTTTATACTCTTGGGAAAACAATCACTAGCTGATGTTGGAAATGGTTTTGCAATTAGATATTACGGTAAATTAGTTAATCTATAGATAATTTGAATTTGCATAATAAAACTATAACACCGCTTCTGACTCAGTAATAATCATTAACTGTGAAATGAAATAAATAATTCAGAAAACAAGCAGCTCCTCTGCCACTCCAAACATAGTAACTTCACTAAAACCACTGGAGTCAGAATAGAAGGGAAAATCTGTTATAGGCGAAGAAGATGTGTACAGACCTGGTGGTAGTGAAGTGGGAAATGAAACTCATAAACACTGTACTAAATTTCAGTTACTATTTGTAGTGCTAAATAGTGAATTAATCTTTTTTTCACACATGGGAAAATCTTTATTCAAATTTAAGGAAATTTTTAAATGTGAAAGCAACTTGGAGCTTAAGTTGAAATCTCTTTTGATGAGACTGGAGTTCTTCTGTCCCTGTAGCTGTTTAATTTTTACCCCTAAAATTAGGTCATCTGTTTTTTCTCTGTTTCTTTTGGAGTTATTGCTCTTTTTGACATATGCTCGCAAAAATGATTTACATTTTCTTCAGCTATGAAGTGCAGATGCAATCCAGCAGACAGGTATTTTTGTGCTGAAAATAACCCAAAATTCCACTTTCACAATTTTCAAGGGATAATTGTCTCTCTGAAAGACCTGCAGAGATGAAAAAATGCCTCAGATCCAACAAGGAATGTATTTCTGCAACGACAAAACAGGACTGACATGTCTCTGAAGAATAGCTTTTCTACTAGGTCTTACTACCTTCTTACTTTCTATTCCTTTTTCGAATTGATTTTGCAACCACATCTGGTTCATATTTCAAAACTTTTTATCATGCTTTAACCTCTGCTAACATAGGAGATCTGTAACATCTGAAGATGGTGATTTTGCAGTATTAGAAGCAGGAAAGAGAAAATAAGTCAAGAGAAAAATCAAATTCAACACGCATCTCAGTGGCTTACTTCTATCAAACTAAATCAGAAAAACCTTCATTTGATTTCCCATGACAAAATTTTCACTGCAATTATTCTAAATGCTCCTAAAGTAATGTACTGTACTTTCAAAGTGAGTCATATGTTTTGTAATTTTTATATTAGTGATTTCAAGAATTTTATTAGTCCAAGATATTTATTTCTATGAGCCCATAGCAGCCCATCTGTACTCTTTGGTTTACCTACTTTGTTTATGGTCCCTGTCTCCCTCTCCATATTGGAGAGTGATTGGCAGGGTACTTTGAAAGTATTGGGGAGATATTTATTCTCCAGAACTTTAATGAACAGTAATTCAGAGTAAGACAAAATTATGAAGAAAAACAAATGGAGATACAAACAACCTCCCTTATCAGAAACTAACCAAAAAAAAAATTCAACCTCTCTTTCTCATCAACTCCTGTTTTTCCTTTCATAATGATGAAAAATCCTGAGTCACAAAGTGAAAGAGATGTCAAAACTGACATCTTGAATTGCCTTCTTGAATTTCCTTCTTTTCATTTTCTTACCATTTTAACTGAAAAACTAAGTCATTGATTTCTAACTCCTGCTTATAAGGAGTTCTTCTCTTCTTCTCTTTGTCTCCTTTTCTTAATCAGCTTGAATATATTAGCTGAAATACAAATGTTTCACAATACCGGTTCATTTTCAGCCATATTTATTTTTTCCAAGGAGGAATTATAAATTCAATGAAAACAATCACTTTGTTTCAAAAAACTGTTTTGTTTTCTTTTTTTGCCAACAACAACAAAAGATTTTCTTGTTTGATCAGCTCCAGCTCAGACCCCAGCCGTGTAACTACAGACAGTTATTGTAAAAGTGGTTTTGCAAGAGGAGAAAGGGCTCTGTGATACTCTGCTCCTGTAGAATTGCCTTGCTGGGTAGACTTTAGAAAATCACGTAGTGTCCATCAGTCTGCATTTTCTACCTGCTAGATGGGGATAAGCCATTTGCCTCGTGTAGAATTTTGGCAATTAATGTTTGTAACACAACTCACACATGTAAACTAACATTTCCTAAATGCCAAATCTCACTAGGTAAGCCACCATAGCTCCAGCTGTGTGGCTAACCCTGTAATTTTACTGCTTTATTGCACAAAGCCTTGTGCTAGGTTCTTGCATCGTAGGTTCCTGTTACCCAGTAAGAATAAGATAAAGCCACTCAGAAACACTCTGGACTCTGAGGGTTCTCCTTGTTTCCTGATCATCCGATCCTCCTCCTTCTTTCTGATCTTGCCACCTGACCATCTGTGTTCTTCCTTATTTATTTATTTATTTATTATTACAGGAACACAATTTTGGCTTCCGTGTTTTTAACTGAACAAGTGAAATCTCAGTTAAAGCTCATGGCATAATTAACTGAACCACGAGCATGCTGCTCCTGCTCGGTGGATGTGTCAGAGCAGAGGAAAGCAAGGGGAGCAACCAGAGCTGGGGCCTCAGGCCCATCTGAATGCTAGGTTAAGAAAAGGACAAACCTATATCAAGATAAATTTTAATGTCTCAGTCTCCTTGCTGGCTTAATAATTTACATTTTGCTTTCATCAAAAACAGACACAGTCTCCAAAGTGCAGACACACACCCTGAATGTTCCCTACCTGCTTTAAAAACACACCCACATGGATTGTAACTCTTTTTCATCATTTTTCATCTAAGCCTTTGTTCTGGTCCCTGAACTTGGCTGCCATGGGAAAAAAATAAAAAATAAAATAAAATAAAAGAAGAATGGACAGTCAGGCTGCTTGGGGCGCAATCCCCAATGTGTGATGCTCCAGGAAACCTGTCCGATGCCGATGGCTACTGGAGAGAACCAGAAATCCATCTCAGGAGGATATGTAGAGTGAAGCCCTGAGCTATGCATATTGTGTTCACTCCGCAAAAGTGAAGTGAAGGTTAACATTTTCTCAGTAATCTGGTCTTAGCCTTCTCATTGAAAACCCAAAGGTATTTTTTTGTCACCACTTTATAATCACTCTCCAGGAGAAATTCTGAGTCATGTGAAAATGACACTGGCAAGTTCTGGTGTGTTGCTCTGTATGGTTTGACTGAGGCTTCTGCTTCTCTGGCATTTATTGTAAGATACAGTATCCCCCACAATAATTATTACTGTTATTAAACTGAATTCTCAAATGCAGGTTGCCTGATTGCCATTAGAATTACAAGGTGTGTGCACCACAACTGTAGGATTTCAACGTTATTCCTTGTTACAGAAAATCTTGTGCTTACTTTTTTCCTCTCAACCCTGTATTCACTGTGCATCCATGCCCATCCCATAGTTGCCATTTCCATATCTGCTTAAAGAAAAGAAAAAGAAATATTTTGTGTAGTAAAACCACGTGAAAATTTTGTGGTGATGGAACAGATAAACATGAGCGTAATTAAGGATGTGCTTAATTTTCACAAATAATAGTGCTGTCTCTTTTGAGATCTAGATCAGATTCAGAATTTGCTGTATGGAAAGATTCGAAGGCTGAATACAAACTTCTGCAAAAGAAACTTATGGGATGTTAATAGCTCAGGGGAAATTTTTCTCAATATATTTTATCTTCATAGGGACAGAAGAGGTCAAAAAGTGATGGAGTTTTAAGCATTTTGATGATCTATCATTCAACTCAGATTTTTTATCCACTAATATCTGAACTGATATATGTGTCCTCATGCATGGATGTTCTCTGCTGGAAAAGTGACATAGGAATGAAATGGATCCCAGGAAACACTGGGGAAATGTCAAAAAGTAGAAAAGAATAAGATCTGCCTTGTGAGCCCCAGACAATCTGCATTGCTCCTCTCTCTCAATGTATGCAATCAGGGAGACAGAGCTTCCCTGCCTTGGAAGGCAAAGACTGAAATGTATTTGGATGCTGTGGGTATAGTAGCTGTAAGAGCATCGTTGTTTGTGTCAGCTCTGCCAAATTCCATGGATTCATCCCTGCTCCAGCATCCATTGGGTGTTGATTTTTTTGTTTCCATGGTTAGTATTATTTCTCATTTCCGCCTCTGAAGACCCATGCTGCCCATTTGTCCGGTGGTTTTGTGTCTCCCTGGAGCATGTTCTCTGGGTCTAAGTCGGTTTCTTTCATCGTGTGTCTAATCAGCCCCTGGCACAAGGAGGCCCTGAAACTTGACTAAAGTTTTCAGGCAAGAATTTAAAGTTGCAGTAAATGAAATATTATTGATTGTAACACTGATTCTGCTCTTTTGTTTTTTTTTATGGGACTTGGTTTTTTTGTTTGTTTGTTTTCCTATATTCATATTACACACTCCTGCTGGGTCTGAGACTTAACCTTGTCTCTGACTGCTGGCCAGAAACCACTCTTCAAATTTCTCTCAAACCTTTTGCTCTTTTTTTTCAGTTCTTTCCACTGAATATGGAACTGGCTAAAGGAGGCTCACCATGACTTGAAAAAAGACAGGGCAAAAGTCCAGCAGCTGTAAAGTTGTTAAAAAAAAAGGAAAAAAAAGAAAAAAAGAAAAGAAAAAGAAAAGTATTTCTTACTGTATTTCTTTGACTCCAAATGCCCAAGGGAGAATCTGAGAGATTAAAAATACTTCTGATACCAAGCCAAATTATACAACAGGATTAGCTAAAAATGTATTACAATTTCTAAAATGCACTGCATGTGCTATTTCCTGGAGAGGTTGCAGACAGAAAATAGTTAGTAGTTTCTTTCCTGAAATTCCAGCGCTGTCAGATGAAATAGGCTTTATATTATCCACAAGTGTTAAATGTGCCTGATTTTGAGCTGTTCTTTTAAATGTCTGCAAAGTTAACAAATGGTTTAGAAACAAACAGAGAGGTATAAGGCCAGAGTTTCAGCTAGGGTAAATAAGCATTGTCTGAATTCTGTGGCATAAAGA
>VZSV01000074.1:810757-825919 GCA_013398735.1 Nothocercus julius | reverse complement strand
AATGGCATACCCTTTGGTGGCTTAATTTAGCCCGTAATGGGTCAAGAACCCATTGTGTGACATTTTGCAGTGCAGAAAGCAGCAGCATTGGGCAGACCGCGCTGTAGGCATGCAACAGGTATGAGCCAGTATCTGCAGCAGTAAGAGCACTTTAAGCTTTTGGAACAAATCCAGCCTTAAGTAATTCTTTCTTAGGGCAAATAGTGTGGAGGCAGCCAAGTGCTAGCCCTAGTGCCACTTTTATTTATCGAGCTGAACATAAATAGCATCTCTGCTAAGGAGCGGGGAAGGGAGAGGGTGAGGCAGCAGTGGCAAATCAGTGCACGGAAGCAGAACAAAATGAACATTGCGATGAGAAGGCATCTGCCTGATTTGAAGATTAACCCCACTGTTTTCTCTCAAAATGTCAGTTCACCGCCTTTCTCTTTGTTTGGGTCGATGACTAAGAGTTCCATCCTTTGGTGGGAAAGTCAGTTCTCTTTGGCACATTCTTGATCCACTGAGAAATTGCCTGTGCAAACAGGGGCCTTGGCATCATGTACTGAGGCAGAGCGGGGCTGCGTCCAGGCATGGAACGCAGCTGCAGCATGGAGCAGCACCAGCCGGGAATGCCATATCCCAGCCAAACAGGGCGAGATCCAGAGAGGATCACAGATGTGTCCTTCACAGGCAAGCCCCCTCTCAAGACCCTGCAAGGAAGCATGATGGAACATAGAGCTCCCAAAATAGAATAGCATAGTGCTATAGTGTCTTCCCAAAGATAGTGCCTTTTTTTTTTTTTTTTTTTTTTTTTTCTGTGAGAACCTGCTGCTCTTGGCTATCAGCTTCCCACAGTGCAGCTTCCTTGACTCCACTCAGGCAGATGGATGATGATCCATTTTGGTATGTACCATATCTCATTTTGTTGTGCCTGCTCTTCCTCCCCTGCTTTTGCAAGCTAACATAATTTACATTTTAAGTGCAAAGATACAGAATTCCATTTTATTTGTCAGTGTGAGTAAAACTATCAAAAAAACTTTTTTTTTTAATAAGAGACTGTTGAAAAAATAAAAAAAGTTAAAAGTTTATTGTGAGGTGGGAAGTACTCTCTTAATAGTTTAAATGAAAATTATTTCTAGGAATGTTTCTTCAAAGCTGTCCATGAGACTAAGATACCATGTACAGTTTGCAGCTCATTAGAGAACAGTATCTGAAACATGAACCACAAAGCTGTCATTGATATGAGATACTGAGGGAGGATCCTAGAATAATGGGGAAGAGAATGTAGTTCTGTATTTGCCCTCACTGGTTAACAGCTGTTACAGTAATGAACCAAAAAAATGATATGCTCAAAATCATCAAATACAAAGTAGGTTAATCAGTCACAGCATGTAACATGGAGACATTTAATTATGTTTCTCCAAACTATTTAATTACAATGTCATGTGTTCACTAATATCACTGTAAATCATTGACAGAACGTTACTTATTACATGTGTCTGGCTGTTCCTGTGAAACACAAGGTCTTTTCTAAATCTAGATGAGGACATGGGGCAAAGTCCTTCTCTGTTTCCACCAGTGTACTTTACAAGGATGGCACTTCCTCGAACTGAAGAAGCTGTTCAGTTAGAAGACCACCAAACCACTCTGGGTCTGAACCTGAATAATATCCAGGCAAGGTAGTAAACACTGAGCAAGCTTGCTCTTTACCCTCATCTTGGAAGGACCTTTTTTTGCGGCTTGTGCCTCTCTTAGCGAGAGGCAGCCTTGGCAATGGGAGATGAACATAAGCACTGCAAGGGATGAGACCCATGCAAGCATCACCTGTGGCACTGGTGCTGTGCCAGGGGACTCATAAGCAAAGCGTTCAAAGTGCACAGACCGTAGGGCGTTGTGCAGCTATCTTCAAAGTGCCTGGCACCAACAAGCTCTTGCTAAGCCCTTTCTTGAAAGTAGCTTGTTGTAGGGTGATATTCCTGACTGACATCTTAGAAAACATGGGTGATTTATCGTGTGCCTTCAGCGTCAAATGTGACTAGCCTCTTAAATCTCTGCCAATTGCTTATTCATAAGGCATTTATCTTTACTTGAGCTCATTAAGAACATGTTAGTAATAAATAAACAAACATTGAAAACACCTTTTAAGGTAGCACACTGTATAATATATAGTAATTAATTAAACACTGGAGAAACTTTCTGGGAAGGGACAGGATTCATCAAGCTCTAGAATCTTAATTGTTTTTCAGAGGAAGTTGGAGACACCTTGTGCACAGGATGTTACGTCCTGCCAGATCCAGGTCTGCTTGCAATGGTGCCACCTAGACTTAAAATTAACAAGTTTGACAACCCTATCCCATTCTTTTCTTTCCTTTGTAGGCAAGGGAAAAACAGAGGTCTGCAATTGGAGAAGAGAAGGAAATGCAACTTCGCTCTGAAAACACTTCACTCTGAGCCCACCTTCCACAGTTCCTCCTGTTGAAGATGTACTTTTGGTAAAAGTAAGTAAAAAGCAGCCCAGAGAATGAGCAAGAATGGCAATTTTGTGTATCTGCAGTCATCCACTTAAAGACTGCAGGAGACTAGACCACTTTCTAGTACATGCTGTGCATTATCAGCATTAGAGAGTCTGCCTCCTACTCTCTGAGTTTTGACGGAGCCCAGCCTAACTTTATTCATGCTACTTTCTGCTTTGCTATAAAATACTGTGAAGTGTCAGATGCTCAAGTGCTTTAACCAGTTGCTTGAGCTACTCAGGAAATAATTGTTCTCACTTGGACAGCTGTGATCTGAATGGATGTTTTGTGTTTTAATTTCCCTTCCTCTGAAACTCTGCAACTCTGCAGATGGATATAGGAATGTTTCAGTGAGGCCTTTGCTATCTCTGATTGCTTTTCCAATCAGCGTGTCTCCGTTGCAGGAATAGAGAGTTGCTGGGTCTGGAAGGACTATAAGCTGAGAGTTCAATAGCCTCTGCCTCCCATGCTGGGAAGGTATCACCTTGAGGGCTGAAAAGAGGGGAGGACGGAAGTTTTTCATGCGCCTCCTTAGCCAGATTCTCAGCTCACTCTGCAGCTCAGGTCCGACTGAGTTTACTAGTTTCAAGACAGGCTTGAACCGACTCCACATGCATTCCTGGCCTTGAGCCCCCTAAAGTTTATTGGAAATCTTGTTTGTTTTAGGGCAAAGTGTCTGTATGTACCATCCATAAAACGCAACACATGTGGAGCATAAATCTCCTCTGGGTAGCATGCATTACAGAATCACCTCCACTGAACAGCTGCTGATAAACAAAACCAGACCAAAATGGATTCAGGCGGAGAGAAAGATTTTGTGTTGCACGACAGGAGTCAAATACCTGCTTTATTCTGGGTTAAAGAAAACCTTGATATCTCTATAATTCTTCCCTTACCTATAATAACGAAGATAATGAAGATTTGACAGAAGAGATTTCTACTTCAGACAGTGGCTAAAGCGAATTAACTGTATTGCTTTACACAATCTGCACCCTGCTGTAGTGCTTTAGTAGAACAAAAAGTGTTTTTATTTTCTTTCTTTTTTTTTTTTTTTTTCCCTGTAGCTCCAGTAGGCATTATGTGACAATAGCAGGACAGTAAGTTTAAATAAAATTGGAGATGCATAATATTTATTACATCCACTGTGACCCATGTGACTATTAATGTGTAAGTTGTAGAGGGGTCTAATCCAACAATTCTTAGAGATAGGGTAATATAAGTAAGTAATGGTCTTAAATTTGTAGAAAAAAAAATGGGACTGCTGTCAACTACTGATTTAGTAATGGTTTCAGTAGGGAGGGAGAACACATGATATGCAAGAGAAAATCAGTTTTCTCTAGCTTCTTAGGAAGGAGTTGGAGAGGTGGCCTTGTTCTCGTGTCTCTAGGTTTCTTTGTTAGTTTATTTTTAAGACAAAAGTAGATTGCCTTATGATGGTGCCTATTTTTTGTTTGTTTGCTTGTTTTCTGCATATGTCTTGGTATCCCATCTCTTTGAAGAAGGCCTAATCTAGTAAGATTTTCACAATAGTTCTTAGATTAAACAGCCCGAGAGAAAGTGTAGAGGCTGCCATATTGACAAAGTCAATGTTGGCTAAACAAGCATCAAACTGTCTCTCAGGAATTCCTGGTGCTCAAAACACTTATTTTCTACATAAATGATTTAAGCACAGAAGAGGACATATGTGAGAGTTGTCTTGTCTACTGTGTGGGGAATGATCGGATTTTATGGCAAGAATTTTTTCTCTCTAGACCTGCAGGCCTACTAAGTGGTTATTAGTAATGCAAAAGCAATTGGTGATATAATACAGTTTTTGGACTGGATCTGACTTATGCCCTGTCAGCTAGGAAGACAGGCAGTATGAATTCAGGTCTGTCAGCACCTACTTATATAGACATGTCCATGCTAAGATCAAGCCACGCAGTGATTCAGCTAACATAATGTCTGTGATGTCTTTGTCTGACAAAATGCAACTGTTCAGAGCAGGAGTCAGGTTCAATGATGTCTTGTCGTGCTCTTGGCAAAATGGTCAAGGGATGGCTAATGTGAAGGAAAGAAAAGCCTTCCTCTACCTAGTTTTCCTACACTACTGATAAGAGCACTGAGTTAACTAGTTCGTAAGAGAACCTGGGCAGCCATATTCTTGCCAGGACCTAAATTGCCTGTTCTGGTCTTTTGAGCTGTGTTGGAAATGAAAGCGGTGCAGTGCTCTGGAAAAGTCTTTCTGGTGAAATTTCAAAATTTGAAGAGTTCATCTAGTGGTAAATTCAGGTAAATTTTCTTCTAGGTAGTAAGAAACACAACATGTGTGGTGAAGTCATATCTAGGAAAGTTTTAAGGCTGTGTAAAAGTTTCAAATTTTTGATAAAAAAAACTCTAGCAACAATCACTTCTACCACCTAAGACTGTATTTTTCAATGAGCATGACTGCTTCCTTCTCTAAATTGATATTTAGATATATTTTTTAAACTGTACCTTAATCGTCTTCTTTGCGTAGATTCCTACATAGTTTAGATATATTCCTGGGGACAGATCCATTGAAGGCTATCAAGTATGAAGGCAACTTCTCCATCAGAGAAAGCCCCTGAGAAGATGAATAACATCATCTAAAACTAAACTAGAGTGAAAACAATAGGAAGAAATCACCCTTTTGTCATGCTATTTGTCAGGTATGAGGTATCATTGTCAGAGACAGGCACTGGGTTTAGATGAACCTTAGGAATGAACACATATGAATGCTCTGCTCCCTCAAAGAGAATAAGAGAAAAAAAAATAGTTAACCAAGTGCTTTAAAAAGAAACAAAACTAGTAGATAGATCAGATTGAGCATAATAATATCTGATCTTATTCAAAAATAAGATTGTCCATGTGAGATTGATAGTGGAGCTGTTATGTGTGTTACAATAAATCAGCCTGAACAATTTTGGCACAGTTAAATCTATGGAGAAGCAGACCTTTTGGAATCTCCTATATATCTTTTCTTTATATATATGTATGTTTTTCTCTCTTTAAATACATATATAAGCAATTAGATGGGACGTTCTTCTGTATGTAATTGGAGTAATTGTTCTCAATGAAATGACATCTTTTTTTCTTTCAAGTTGGCCCATTTATTTCTTTCTATATAGAAATAGGTTTTGTGATCCTATTAGATCCCTTTTCTCAATATATATAAATATAAATAAATTAATATTTCAAAGGATCCCTTATTTACCTTATAAATATTAAGCTTAGTGTGCTTTATATGTTTCTGGTATGTTCATGATATCTTTGGGAGCTTTTTTCAAAACCAGATTTCTTAAAAAAAAAAAAAAAAGAGCTTTCTGTTATTGAGTACAAAATAAATCAGTCATGATGGCTGCAACTTTAAACTGTAGTCTTTGAAACCTTGGAGAGTATGAAATTATTGTCCCTGATTTTCTTTCTCTCTCTCTCTCTCTCTCTCTCCTTTAAGACAAACAAACAAAACAAAAAAACAAACTGCTTTCAGCTTCTCAAAGAATGGTTTGAAGGATGAAAATCAAAAAGTAGGGAAGGAACAGAGACAACTGAGGAGCAGAACTAAAAAGGTATGTCTCTCATACGTACACAGTCCTACACATTTTTTTTTTTTTTTTAATTTTACACGTGAGGGAACAAAAATGCATGTTTATAACCTTTCTCACTATTTTACCAAAATTTTGTGCTCGTAATGGACTGGTAAGAAAAAGTTGCAGAATTTAGAGCATGCTTTTTTTTTTTTTTTTTTTCTTCCGTGACAGAAAAAGGTCTTTAAACCAGAATCACTTCTTGCCCCCAGCTAACTAAGTTTTCCACATCTGAAAAAGGCTTCTGCAGAACACTAAAGGAAACCAAATAAGATACAAAAAACTTTTTAAACTGTAGAAAATCTTTCAGCGTGGGTTAGCTAGAGCCAAAACCAAGTGTCCAATTACTCCAGACTTGTAGCTGTCCTCTTTTATGCAGTTGCTGTTTTTTTTTTTTTTTTTCCCCCCTCTTTCAAGCACCATGGCCCTTAGGCTAACCTGGCACAGGAGTGCTGCTCCAGCACTCCAGAGTCAAGCCAGTTTGCTGCAATCCAGAGGATGACACACAGTAACGTGGTCTTTGTAATTCCTTATAGGCTTAGGAATATTCCCAGTGCTGCTCCTTGTAGGAGCTTAAAGATTTTCTTCAGCTGAGCTATACCAGTTGTCTGATTTGGTGTTCTTTCTTTTAACCCCATAGGAGATATGCAAAAGGTTTCGAAACTCCAACCAGAATATTGAAGGTGATTCAAGGGTTTTGTTTTCTAAAGTGGAACCTTCCTGTACAAAAGATTAGGAGCTGGATAGGAGTCCTCACAGCTCTAAGTTGTTTAGCAAGGGTGTTTCTAGCAGCCTAGTTTCAAAATACCAAGTGTTCTACTACATAATTGGTCTGCCTTTCCATACAGATACTTTTTAGGTACAGTTATCACAAAGATTATTTGAGGAACTTCTGCATTATATGCTAGGTCTGATTTGGATAAATTTCTTCCTTTTAGTAGTTAGAATATGGTAGCCTATGTTACATTCATAACTCTCTTGCTGATATATTATGCAACTTTGATCAAGTGCTTAGCCTTTTATTTCCACATACTAAAAGCCAATCTTTTAATCTAGTGTTTGAGTGATAGAGGGGTATAAAGTCTCATGAGACTCTTAAGAATTTGACAGTCCTCACAGGATCTTTCAGGTTTATGTTGCATGTTTTGTTTGTTTGTTTGCTTTGGTGACGGTGGGGAACACAGGTTAGAAAATCCTAAGCAACAAAAGGAACAAAATCCTCTTCTTATAAGTTTTTTTTTTTTTTTTTTTTTTTTTTTTTTTTTTTTTTTTTTTGTCCTGCTCTTTGTCATGAGCTGAGTTCACCCAGGATCCCATTTCATTTTGCTTGGTGCACTCACTTCCTTCTCAATGCCATGAGTTGGATCACCTTTCTCTCATACCTCTTCCAGGGCAACAACAGTATTAGAATCTTCCAGGGCAACAACAGTATTAGAATGCACCAGTTGTGGAGAGTTTTGTCAGATTTCACCATTTCCTGAGTTCTCCTCTGTAAAGTTTTAAGTCTATCACAATTCTAATGTGCTGAAAGCAAAGATTGACAGTGGAAAAAAAAATGCAGTCCTGAAAATATGACTCAGTCCACAAAGGCTCATGCATGGCACAGTTGTTCTTTTCCTCGGAATACTCTTCTATTCCACATATTTTACTCATGTAAAGCTTTTGCTTATTCACAGCCTTAATATTCTTCCATTTCATTTGAACTCATTTCTGTCTAGCCGTTTCCATTCATGATTCCCTATAGGCCGTATCATTATGAATTTAAAAGAAAAAAGAAATCACAGAACCCCATTTTTACTTTCAGGAGTGCAAACAATGAAATAATTCAAATATGTTTACAAACTCTCTGTTTAAAGTTGAGGGAAATAAAGGCTCATTTCATCTTTAGACTTATTACAGTCCATTAGTTCTTGAGTGGAATTAAATATCACTTGCAGCAAGTAGACACAACAAAATTCAGCATCATCAGTCTATAGTTTGCTGTACAAATTAGCTTGGAGTTTGTTCATAGTTAGACACACAGTGGGCTCTCCTAATAGGCATTCTAATACAAAGCAGACTGTTGAAGACCTACTGCCAATAGAAGTTTAAAAATGCAGGGCTGGAGAGTGGGGAGGTGGGCCCCTTTCTGCAGCAACAAAGATGTTCTGGCCTTTCAAGAATCTCCAGAAGGCCACTTCTGTTTAGCTGTCAGTATGCAAAGATACTAAAGAAAAACAACGTATGCAATTAATCAAAGTTAGATTGTAAACGTGTAGTGTAGAAGATGATCTGTCAACATCTATTTGATGGAGTAGTTTCTCTTTATTAGGTAAATTAAAAATATTTATCCTTGAAATCTGCAAGACCTCTTAATAGAAGTACTGGTACTTTCAGACAGGCTCTAGCTCTGTTTTGATGAGGAGGTTGTGAAGGAGTTCTATGAGTAAATAGTGACATTCTTCCGCCATTGCAGGTCTTTAGTGTCTGGACTGGAAGAAGGGAAAAGAAGAATGAATAAATTGAAGTCATTAATTAATTTCCACTTTATTGTGAGATCTATAAAAAACTCATAAATACTCCATAAATAGCTCATTGAATATAGCTCATAGCTCTCTTTCTCATTGGAATAGCATGTGATATTGGTATTAAACAGCTTTATTTACTCTCATGAATTTACAGTTGATATAAAGCTGAACAATAATTGTTTCTAAATTGCTAGAGACTCGTACATTCACAGTTGTGTGAGTCTTTCCTTCCTTTAATCACCTGCGCCAGGTGAGAGAGTTGTCACCAGACTGTTAGCAGCGCTCAGAGTGCTTTACCGTGTTTGCCGTATCAGCACCATTTCCTAAATCTGGCACAGTTTCACCTTAGCTCAGTATATTGTATTTTTGCTGCTAGTACACTGTGTGCTGGAGTCAGAGGCTGATTCACAGTAGCCAGTGCAGGATGGTGCACACTTTAATAACACAGTGACGATAACAAATTGCATTTTTAGTGAAGCACTTGGGCCTGTGCAACAGTGTGCAGGAGGAAGGCAGAAGGTGGCAGAGCTGGGTTGGATTTGGATGGGATTTGGCTGTGTTCAGCCAGAACCTTGATCTTTAGCTCACGCACTCGGTGTGATGACGTCCTCCTTCAGCACCAAAAAGCAGTCAGAAATCATTCATATTTCACTATTCCTTCTCACAAAGCAGCCTGTATTACATGAAGAGACTGTTTTCTTGGCTAGTAGTTTGTAAGGGCTGCAACCTGGAAGCAGAAGGTTGTGTGCAAGAGTTGAACAAAAAGCTGAAGTACACAGATGAAAGGTGTAAATGTCAATAGACTGATGTATTTTGTTTACCAGTGCGTTTCTGAAATGTGCACTTGGCCTACAGCTCAGCCCCAAGGACTGGCTTCTTTTCCTCTTCTTAGGGATGAGATGAGGACATATATCCAGAGTGATTTACACTCTGTAGTGAAGAAAACATGCCGTACCTTTGAGGCGCTGCCCTTTTAAAAAAATCTAGTTTCTCCACGCAGCTAATATTTTTCTCATGCAAAGGAAAGCAGAAACAAAGACCTGGAGGAAAAACTGTGAAATTAACATACTGCATGGATGTATTTCCAACGATAGGCCACTGGAATTAGTTAGTGGGAGTATCTTGTTGTATCTTAGAAACACAACCAAAGTTACAGGTTTCCTAAGGCCATGAGCCTACCAGAGTGTATGTGGAACGTATGTGAGATTTTTGCCTGTCAGTCTTCCTGTGATTTCTATCCTTGCATTAGGAAGCAAATGGGGGAAAAACAAACAAACAAACCTAAACAAAATTAAAATTGACTTCCCTTCCATCCTCACAGCCACAACAAATCATTCTGGCCTGCAAAAATATGTAATAGTGCTGTAGCATGATGATTTCAGGGAACATGTACCTATAAACAGTTGTGTGAAGAACCACTGCATGCCATCCCCAAACAAGCTCAGCCAGACTAACCAGCTCAGCTCCTTTCTTTTCCCAGCCCAGTGTCAACAGAGCGCCTTTGTGCCCTACACAAATGAGGTTTTTAGTTTGTTTGTTTGTTTTTTTCTTTTGTAATTTGTAAACACATATAGTAAAATTGGCTCAAATAGTAATGTGGAGAAAGATTTTGATTTTCATAAGGCTGACTTCATGAAATCATGTCTGGTTTAATTCTCAAACATTTCTCATTAATGGTTGCTGGGTTGTTTTTTTTTTTTTTTTGTTCTATATTATGGTGATACTCGCTGTATTTCTTTTTTAATGAAAGTATCAAGGAGAACCGAGTTTGGAAGCATGTTAAAGAGTCATGGGCAAACAGCTTGCCTGAGGCCGTGGGCCAGGTTTTCCCACTGATTATAGGTCCAACTTCAATAAAACCCTCAGGAAGGCTTAATTTTCCAGGCTCCGTATATATATACGAGTGTCTATATATTTATGTTTTCTCAAAAAGAGTATTGAGCACTGTGAAACTTCTAGCCATGTCCTTGGATGCTTTAGTGGGAGCAGGATATTTTTTGGGGGGGGAGGCATGCTCCAAAAATATGCTGATACTTGATTTTTTTTTTTTTTTAATTCTGTGTGTGTGCGTGTGCGTATCTTCCTATCAAGAAAGTTTTGTTTGGCTGCTTTTACATACGGAATCATAGAATTACACTCAAGAAGGGACGTATAACTTGCCAGTTTAATTCAGAACAAATCTAACCAGTAAACTTAGTTGGGTTAAAGAAAACAAACAAACAAACAAACAAAAAGTTTAAAAAAGAAACAAAAGATAAAACCTCACTAAAATTGAGAACCTCAATTGCAAATCTCATATCAATCTCTTGTTTGATTATCCTGTCTGTCTCATTCTTCCGCTTTGCCATGCCATAGATATACAAGGCATCAACTACTGTGTTCCCTGTTAGGAATTTCCATTGACAAATGGTTATTTACTGTCCAGTGCACAGTCTTCTAAGACGTGAGTGACTTACAAAGCATCAAATTAGACATCTCACATGGTCATGTCCTCACAAAGTTCAAAGTATATGTGTATTTAGAAGGTGGTCAAAATCTCTTTATTGAGAATTGACCGCAGCATTTTCATAGGATTTATTAAGGTCATTGGCTCACAAGCAGGCAGCATGACTCTGTTCATCTATGGGATAATACACTTTGCTAGTGTGCTATAACGACAAGAACAGTCTGTTTCAGAGCCTGCTGCCGAAGTATTGTGAGATACAGAGGGATCTCACAGTGATTTCCTCTCAGAAGCAGCCTTTAGCTCCTTCACAGTTGGGTACGACACTGATCCAGACTTTTTTGGGGGTGAAAGCTTTCTGGCTTATTCAAGCAGCAAAGTAAAGAGAGCTGAAGTCTAACTTGAGTAGCTGGAACTCACATTTTTCTTTAGTAAACAGGGCATTGAATTTCTCCTCACACAGAAAAATGTGACTTTTCCTGGCTGGCTAGAGGAACTGGAGCTTATGTCCATATCTTACTTGTTTTAGGCCTTAAGAACATGAGAAAATAACTCACACAAATCCTGTGGCAACATTAATTTCCCTGTCTGGACCACTCTCACAGCATCACTTGTATATTTTATACATTGTAATTGTTCACTTTATAGAAAAAATGCTCTACTGAACCTTTTTTTTTTTTTTTTTTTTTTTCATACAGCACTCAGCAACTGCAAAAGTCTCCTAGGCAAAAATCAAGGAAAATGCTGTCCAGCACATTACTAATAGTGGGTATTACCTTATTTATTGGAAAATGACAAGGCCATTTCCTGGACACAGGAGAACACTGGAGGCAGAAGGAACCACTCATCGTGAGCCGTCTTATCAGTAACTGGCCTTAAGAGAAGTGGAGGAGGCACATTAGAGACATGTTCAAACAGGATCCTCCAGCAACAGCCTGTGAGCCTTCAAGTAATGTTCCAAAGCTATAAATCAGATGAGGCAGGAAAAAAAATAAAATAAACCTCAGGAATCTGCTAATTCAGCAAAGCAACCGTAAGTTGATATGCAACACCATCTTTTCAAGCATCCTGAGGGTGAGTGAATGGGGAAGTTGTGCAACAGAGGTAGCCAAGAGAAAGGAAGGGATCGGGGCTATGGTCCTTGGGGTTTCTCTAGGGACTGTTATAATGAAAGGCCATGATCTCACCTCTCTGGCTGCCTAACTGTTTTGGTTGGTAGACCTCAAGGGACACATTGGGTTTCAAGGAGACAGTGAGATTGTCCAAGGGAATGCCTGAGAGAGTAGAAAATATCTTAGGAAAGGCAAAGTGTATGATTTGCTCTGAATCAAGGACATTGACCTTTTTTTATTCTTTGCTATACATTATTTCTCTTCTCCATGTCTCATTTTTTGTGTTCAGCTTTGGTAATACCAGTTGCCTTGCCCCTGTTGCAGGCCATGCATGATCCCCCAACACAGCCTAGTCCACAGACGTTCAAATTCTGTTTTCAGGAAAAGTTATATTTGCGTCCTCGCCAGCACAGACTAACCCAGCCCACAGAGCTTGGTTTTGCAGATTTGGCTATCAAAGAGGCATCTGCTCAGGGTCTTGTTCATGGCAATATTTCCTTCTAACAGGATATTTTCCTGGTGGTGCCAGACCTCTGGATTTTCCCGAGGAAAGAACTCATGCTACAAAAACTAAGTTATAATAAACTGGAGGGTCTCATGCAGGGTTGCACGTTGTCCTAAGGCCACTTAGTGTTCAAAGATTGGTAAAGATACCTGGCTGAACTCTGCCACCATGTCCATTCGTACCTCATTAACCCAAGATCAGTGCAGGTCAAAGAGATGACTCTGGGCAGGATAGCTGTCTGTGGAAAGGCTAAATGCCCACAAACAGAACAAGTCATATTTAGAATACACAGAAAATCTTGTTTTCCAAAACCATGCTACACTTCTTTCACTGGTACATTAGTAACTTTTCCAGGCCTTTTAAACCCACTATTTCTTCCTGATAGTTATGCTCATTTCCATTGGAAAACTGCTATAACAAAAGCCACAGTGCTGTTACTGTGGGAAAGGGGGTGGCTGGAACTTCAGGAAGAATTCCTCATTTTGTCTCCTCAATTGTCCTGGTTTGAAACAGGAGTTGACAAAGAAACAACTAAAAAACTGATTTGGTTCAAAGAGTGACTTCTTTTTCTTTTTCTTTTCTTTTTCTTTTTCTTTTTCTTTTTCTTTTTCTTTTTCTTTTTCTTTTTCTTTTTCTTTTTCTTTTTCTTTTTCTTTTTCTTTTTCTTTTTCNCTGGAATGACCCTTAAAGGAGACAATTCTTAAGGACAAGCAAAAACATCAGAAACAATTCTAGAAATGCTAATAGAGGTGTCTTAAGGTTTTGAGCTTTTGAAAGAAGAGAGTTTTACTTTGCTGAACACATTTTTCCTTGTTCAACTTATTAAAAAAATACAATAGATTACTTTTTTTTTCTTTCTTTCTTTCTAAAGGATACTGAATGACCAAAATAGGCCTTCTTTAAACAGTTCTCTCATTTTATTAAAACTAATGAAAGGTTTACTTCACCATCTGAGCACAGTTCTGTCGTCCTGGCAACCGTGTAAACAGACATTTTTATGTATAGATTATGAGTTGCATTATTACATATGTAGATGTGCTGGTTTTGGAAGTTCAAGGTAATTATCTACAGATATGGGGGATATTGTACTAAAACAAACCACTAAGGTTTTTTTAAGAATCCCTTAAATAAAATACTCAAAATCTACATTTTATCTGTTTTTACAGGCATTTACTTTTTTTTTTAACCCGTAAAATTCTGGATTTAGAACTGCAATAGCTAAAACAAGAGGCATTTAAATGTCTCTGATTATATCCTAAAACAGCATATGCAAGATCTGATAGAAGAGGTTTCCTGATTCTGAGACAAAGAGTGTAAAGTCTGCCTGGCAGTTAGAGATAGACAAATTCAATCATGATGCAAGTGTCAAATTAGGATAATTAACCCCAGCGATATCTTACAGAAATTGTAGGATTTTGGGGGTTGTTTATATTCATATATTTTTTAGAATTGGGAAAAAAGACTGCTTTCTTCTGTACAGAGATGAGTAATTTTATGGAAAATATCTTTTGGAAAAAGTTCATTGTTCGTTCCTGTTTCCCAGACTTGAACGTTAATACTAGAAAAGTCTAATCTTATTCCTATTATGGCATAAAATAGGAATAAGATAAAGATTTAGTGGTTTAAAGATTTAGTGCTTAAAATCACCAAATGCTATTATATTTAAGGTTGGTTTGATACAATTTTTTATACAGTAATATCAGAGCTTCAGTCTGAAATTTTGACTGAAATATCTTAAAGTAAGATATTTAACATTAGGAATCTATATCTCAAGGATGAGTGTCTTTCCAAATCTTTGGAAGATTTTTTAACTGGAAAGAGCTAGACTTGAGACAGAAACAACACAATTAAATTCTTTGACTTAGCTATCACGTTAAAGGATTTCTTTGTTTCGTTGGACTTAAAAGCAAAAAACAAACAAACAAACAAAAAAAAACCTTTAAATTATGTTCTTCTCTTTTATTAGAACAGTGTAGCAAAGCTGAGAACAGCATTACTGTAAAACCAATCATAACCACAGTTTTTTTCATTGTCCTAATGAACAGCAGATGCACCAATTTTGATTTTCAGATTTAAGACACTTAGTGTAGTAAGAATCTATTGTTTATGTAGAAATTTTGGGATATAGACATTTTATTTGAAGGGAGA
The DNA here is from genome assembly GCA_013398735.1 of Nothocercus julius. Classification (NCBI taxonomy): domain Eukaryota; kingdom Metazoa; phylum Chordata; class Aves; order Tinamiformes; family Tinamidae; genus Nothocercus; species Nothocercus julius. The sequence goes on along the minus strand of VZSV01000074.1, from coordinate 811,125 downwards.
AAATCCTCAAAATATTTTTCTTCTTTCAAATTATTAATCTTAAATATATAAAGAGATAGATAAAGATATAGATATATACAATTTATGGAGGAGTGAAAAGAACAATTTGTCCATGAGGCAGCAGTGTGTCCTTGTGGCCAAGAAGGCCAATGGGATCCTGGAGTGCATTAAGAAGAGCCTCTCGAGCACTTCGAGGGAGGTGATCCTGCCCCTCTACTCAGCCCTGGTGAGGCCACACCTGGAGTACTGTGTCCAGTTCTGGGCTCCCCAGTACAAGAGGGATGTGGAACTGCTGGAAAGAGTCCAGCGCAGGGCTGCGAGGATGATCCGGGGCCTGGAACATCTGCCCTATGAGGAAAGGCTGAGAG
>VZSV01000074.1:794163-810586 GCA_013398735.1 Nothocercus julius | reverse complement strand
TGTGGAGTCTCCTTCTCTGGAGATCTTCCAAACCCGCTTGGACACAGTCCTGAGCCACATGCTGTAGGTGACCCTGCGTGTGCAGGGAGGTTGGACTAGATGATCTCTAGAGGTCCCTTCCAACCTAAATGATTCTATGATTCTGTGAACATGGCAAAACTTTTGACTCTTTGATCTCTTTGCCTTTACTTTCCTAATTAAACCAGAAATAAAACAAACAAACAAACCAACAAACAAAATTCTTAGATCCATATACGCTCTTATTTTACATTTAAGGCATATTCCCAGACATATTATCATTTTCCATAATCTAGGCCCTCAGAACTAGTTGAAGACTAGTCATGAAATCTACTACAGACTGGTGAACTGATCAAGAGGTTCAGAAGTAAACTACAGATTCATGTTTTATTCCCATGGTGCTACACTGTCGGTTGTAGTTTCCTAAGCATTTGGAATTGCTAGATAAAACAAATGCATTTTTCTATTTTGCTAGAGACAGTTTCAAGGTTATATTTGAAAATTTGGCCAAATTCTCTTAAGAAATAACTAAATACAAACACATTAGCAATCTTTTTTTTTTTTTTTCTTTTTTTTTTCCTGTATGGTATCTTTTTTTGTTTTAACCCCTGTGCTGTTCCTGTGGTACAACCACTGATTCTCCTTGGAGGCAAGATGACAAGACCATGAAAGAACTAGGACTCTTGTCCTGCCAGAATTAAAATACTGTATCTTGGGTATTTATCATTCATCAGGGATATAACTGAAACATAAATATGTCAAACTGACAGCAACATGTGAGAGCTGTAATCTTTGAAATGAAAGTGTGGTGTGGAAAAGATGACAGTTTATCCATCTATACAAAAGCAACAGAAAATCTGCCAGAAGGTTCCTGAGGGAGGAGGGGATATTGCATTTCAGTTTCCATTCTGCTTTCAACCTTCCATGCTGCACCAAACTGCTCAATATTTAGAGAAATTAAAGGAACATGGAGGGTATATTAGCAGATTAGTGAGAAATTCATATATATGCTCTACTGAATTTCTCGGGTATCAGGGGATGTTTCACTTGACTCCAAAGAGAAAGATGTAGCCCTGTGTGATAACTCCATGACTATGCTTGCAGCTCTGCAATTTTTACAAGTCAAAAACTGGCAAGAGTCTTTAGCTTAACTCAGGTCCTTTAGAGCAATGTTGCTCATGACAAGGTGTTTGTGACTGCAAGAAGTATAAGGTAGTTCTTGCAAATTACTGAGTTTTGAATATCTTCTCTGCCTGTGTCAACAATTACAGAATAATACCTTTGCTGTGAGCCTCTGGCTACTGTCATCTGGGGTGTTGCTGGGGTGTTGGGGTACTATGTACCCTGTGCTGCTCTGAAACCACCTGGCTAGTGCAGTGATGTCATACATTGGGGTAAAATGTTTTTTTCATGGGACTTTGACAAAGGAACTTTCTGCTTTGTGTTAAAGGAAGAAAACAAGACAGAAGTCTCCCTTTTTTTCCTTGCACAACAGGCCAGATCTTCCAGTCTGCTGTGAGGGTCTTTTGGAAATGGAATAAGATGTTATATCTGCTGTTAGCAATTTGAATTAATTAAGATGGAGATTAAAGTTCCTGTATGGAGGCACACAGGAGGTGTTCTGAACACCTTAGATATATTATCTTTATATTACATAAAGACTGAAAAATTTGTCCCTATGAATCCATTATTACTTTGGGTCTTTAGGAATACTTTTTATCTTTTCCATTGTGGTTTCGCTGCACTTCATGAGGAGCCCTTTTTTTTTTTTTTTCTTTTTTCCACAAATGTTTGATTAATCAATGTTTAAGCTATCAAATTAACTTTTCTATCCCTTCAAAGACTTTTCATGCCATTTCCCGTAGTTCAGCTTACTCTTCCTGTTGACTTGAGTTGATTTTAAGCCAGATGTCATCTAACCTGCTGGAGTGCTTGTGGGCACATCAAAAAATATTAGAGGACCATGAAAGGAACGATACTACTGAAAGAAAAAAAAAAGAAAAAAAAAAGACTGGAAGAATACTGGAAGAATAACTGTTTGATCATGCCTCCCTAGCATTCTCAAAACTACTTTAAGAGATATTTTTGCAAACTGTGTTCAACTGGCCACTGCGCAGTTGACTCCAGTATCATATGAGACATGTTTTACAACAATTCCCCCTTTCATGACACTATATGTAAGTTTAAATCTTGAACTCTTTAAAATTAATTGTAAAGTCTTCATTGAATGAGAGATTGAGATGCGTGAAGGCTTTTGCAAGGTTTAGTATATGGACCCTGCTCCAAAGGCTAACATGGTGTCCCAAAAGTATTTCATATGAAACTAAACTAAATGAGAGAAGCAACAAGAACTGGAGGCACTTGCCTTTCCAATGAGTCACTAATCATTAGATTAGTGGCTTACAAACTTAAATTTTGGTCTTGATAGTGGAAATGGGGTTATTTATGCAGCGCAGCTCTGAATTATGAAACAACAGAGTAGGTAGCTGAATTTTTCAGAGATGATTGTGGGACAAATTTTAAAATCTTGAAATTATCAGGAAAATTCAAAAGTTTTTTCTTCTTTGCAAAATGATGAGATATAGATTTTTACACGTCCAGTTTTCTTTTAAGTTCTGTACTGGATAATCCAGAGTCCTATTTCCTTTCAGAAGAACACAGTCTGAAGCCATTCATATTTTTCTGAGAACGGATATTTCTAGCAATGGAATTTTCCATGGCAGGCTATCTAAAGTTAAGGTAAATAAAGGCTATGCAATTTCACTTTGCCTAGTTTAGCCTTTGATTAGGTAATTATTTATCTTAATATCTATGTTTAGCTTCTCAAATAAATAATTCTATGAATGTCATAGACAGCTGAGCTGTATTGTATTACATGCCAAGTGGCAGATACACCTTAATGCTGGCACAGTGCTAGAAAATTATAAGAGGACAAAGGTTTTGTTCCTGGAGAGAAACATGGGTCGAAGAAAATAGAAAACCCGACATTGTTTTTTTTTTTTTTTTTTTTTCTTTTTCCCCAGTAAGGTTTTGTCAAAGTCAAATGAGCTTAGAGAAGCACCTCAGAAGTCAGCCTTCTCCGCTGGAGTCCCAACACTGTTATTGATTCCCAATTTGGCAAAGAACAGGCAGAATAATAGGATAACATAGGGAGAAAAGGGAGAAAGACTGGGATAATATGAATTCACCAGTGGGAAAAGGAGCAGGAAAAAACATAGCAAAATAAGGGACAAATAATAGTATGCTGCTACAAGCCAGTCCAAGGTACAAATGAAAGCTTTCAAAAAAGTCTTCTTTACACATGACTGACTTTGGAAATTAGATTTTGGGTGGGCTTTCTTTCCCTTTGTTTTGCATTTGTTTTTTTAATAATAATCATAAAAAAGAGGGAATTCAAAACAGAACTTTTCTGTAAATGTTTACATTTGTGCCAGAAAAAGGGGGAAATATGACAGTGTGCTCTCCTTAAGAAGTGAAAATTGGAGCACACACATTGGGCTTTTGTGTGCCATGTGTGGGCTATTGTGTTTACAGTGAGTTGTGGCTGGCATTTTATGGGAGTTTAAAAGTAATTGAGTTTAAAAAACTTGTAGTCAAACTAAGGACTCCTAAGGAAAAGTGAACTAACCCGATTATATGAAATGGAACTTCATCCATGTACAAAACTAATATTGGCCTTCATTTCTTTTTGATTTTTTTTTTTTTTTTTTTTTGATTCTTGTATTTGGACACAGTACTGACTTTCAATTAAATACTCCATGTGTAGGATTGTTTTTTACTTACTATGTATGTCTCCATGTGTCCTCTGTTAAAGGAGGACTAAGTGGTAAACTAAGCTATAAAATAGAACGGAGTCATTATTGTGCTTCAGGAGCAATACACAATGATAATTATAGATGTCTAACGTCTAAAATTGCATTTTTCTTTTCTTTGGAGTAGTTAGAAAAACTCACTAACATTCCCATGGTGGTCTGGTAGAGTTCTTACTCTTTATAAAGTGTAAGTTTTATTAAAATCTGTAGATGAAAAAATACATATTAGCATTTTTTGTATCATCTTATGAGCATTTTACTCATTTGAGCAACTGAGTGAATGTATTGCTTTCTCAGGTTTATTTTGTAGCTGTTGCACATAAAAAATATTCTTCCCTTGCCCATGGGGCACAGACTGTGCAGTACAGATCTATCTTTTTGACCAATTTAGAAATTTTTAGAAGTCTTTGAAAAGGTAGCTCTGTTTTGGAACACAAAAAGTTTTAGTAAAGGCTTCCTGTAGTTCAAAATAAAAATGCATATAAATAAATGTATACTATATTTTAGACAGTAAAGAATGTAATTGAATAACAGGAAGGATTGCTCATCTGATATAAACCACTGAGATCCTGCTAAATCCTGAATCCACTGAATAGCAGGTTGTTCATGTTTCTTTCTGATGTTACTTAATTCATTTCTCTGGAGCTACAAATATGAGTTGCGTGCCGTTCCAGGTATGGGCTTAAAAGTGCCAGCAAGGACAACAGCACTCATTGTGTCACTCACATTCTAGGTGATTTGGGGATAATGCTCTCTAATGGCCTTGGCCAACATATTTCTAGAGGTCTTTGATCTTATGACAGAAGTCAAGGTGTGTCTACAGATTCTTCTGAGGGGAAGATTTAGTTAATTGCTCTTGTGCAATTTCTGTTTTGTCCTCTGCACGACAAGTAGTATTTCCACACCTAGTACAGGAAAGGACACATGTCAGAGCTTTGGTTTTGGAAATTATTACTTGATATTATATTCATGGGAATCATTAAACTTCAGCTCTGTAATATAGTGGAATTCAGGTCTTAAAATGATGAACCACAATGTTACGTTGGCTTAAGATAATGAGATAAGATAGCATAAAATCAACATTTCCTTGTGCTTTGTGTAGAAGGTGACAATGACAGGCTTAGGATGCCCATTGAGTTACATTCTGTTCTCAGTCACTTACAAGAACCCTTGTAACCAGTATAGCTCGAAATAGGTTGAATGGCTATGACACAGGGAATAATTACATTCCTAATACACATTTTTTTAGGGAGCTGTTCTCAGAAGAATAAGATCAGGAAGGAGGAGGTAAATTTGCTTACATTTTATGGCAAAGTCATAATTTCAAATTCTTCAGGATTAGAAGGTAGAAATTCAATGCCAAGGAAAAGCATTTCCCATGAACGAAGCATTCCCACTTGGAATGAAAAAAAAAAAAAAAAACAGCAAAAAGAGGCCAGGCACCATCCAGTCTCCTATGCTGACTACCAGCAAGTGTGTGAGTAAAGGATATAGGAACTGGGACAAGCATTGCAACATGCAGCATGGAATGTATTTGGATTTTCCTAAACTGATCATACCACTAAATGCTAACGTAATAGTCATATGCTCCCTTTTGTGAGTCTCCGATCTCTTTTTGAACTTCTTCCGTAAGATTTTGGTGTTTACCACCATGAAATATTCACCATGATGTTCAGTTATTTTCTTAGCAGTGTAAACTTAGCAGTATTTGTAAAGTATTTTTTTTGTAACTATTGGAGTGAATTTCAAACTAAAAACTACTACGCTCTTTGTGGAAAAGCAGGATGGATAATATACATCACAAATGAGCACAAAAAAAAACATTTTTAAAGGATCACAAAAGGACATTGTAAGAATAAGCATTTAACTAAGTGTCCTAAGAATTAGAAGTAATTTAAAAAATATTGTCTGAAACTCTCAGTTGGTCCAGAATTATGTAAATTATTATAATATGTCACATGTTCTTATTTCAGAGATTAGGAGTCAACAAACCTTTGTCCTTCAAGAGACTTTCAGGAAAAACAAATCTGAATTGTAACTGAGGAAGAGAAGTAGAGTGTGTTCCCTGCTGTAACCATGGGCCCTAGAGGGAAAAATTGTGTCTAGTGGCAAGAACTCATCCTATAAATGAGTTGCACCCAACTCATTATCATCGGATGGGATGCATCCAAGAGTTCTGAGGGAACTGGAAGGGGTTATTGCTCAGCCACTCTCCAACATCTCTGAGAGGTCATGGAGAGCGGAGGAGGTATCTGAGGACTGGAAGAAAGGCAACGTCACCCCCGTCTTCAAAAAGGACAAGAGGAAGGACCCAGGAAACTACACGTCAGTAGGCCTCACCTCCTTCCCTGGAAAGGTGATGGAGCAGCTCTTACTAGAGACCATCTCTAGGCATGTCAAGGAAAAGAAGGTGATCAAGAATAGTCAGCATGAATTCACCAAGGGGAAGTCATTTTTGACGAACCTGGTAGCCTTCTATGATGGGATGACTGGCTGGATGGATGAGGGGACAGCCGTGGATGTTGTCTTGAGTTCAGCAAGTGTTTCAACACTGTCTCCCATAGCATCCTCATGGGGAAGCTCAGGAAGAGTGGGTTAGATGAGTGGACAGTGAGGTGGACTGAGAACAGGATGGATGGCAGAGTTCAGAGGGGGCCTCTTGGAGGCCTGTGGCCAGTGATGTCCCCCAGGGGGCAGTACTGGGTCGAGTGCTGTTCAGGTTGTTCATCAGTAACTTGGGTGAGGGCACAGAGTGCTCCCTGAGCAAGTTTGCAAAGGATACAAAACTTGGTGGAGTGGCTGACACTCCAGAGGGCTGTGCTGCCACTCAGAGGGACCTAGACACTGTAGGGAGTTGGGCAGAGAGAGACCTCATGAGGTTCAACAAGGACGTGCAGGGTCCTGCACCTGTGGAGGAATAACCCCAGGCACCAGGACAGATTAGGAGTTGACCTGCTGGAAAGCAGCTCGGCAGAGAGGGATTTGGGAGTCCTGGCTGACAACAAGTTACCCATGAGTCAGCAGTGTGCCCTTGTGGCCAAGAAGGCCAATGGGATCCTGGCTGCACCAGGAGGAGTTTTTGCCAGCAGGTGGAGGAAGGGGATGCTGCCCCTCTACTCAGTTCTGGTGAGGCCGAACCTGGAGTATCGTGTACAGTTCTGGGTTTCCCAGGACAAGAGGGACGTGGAGCTTCTAGAGAGGGTCCAGCGTAGAGTGACGAGGTTGATTAAGGGACTGGAGCATCTATCTTAGGAGGAAAGACTTAGTGAGCTAGGCCTGTTTATCCTGGAGAAGATTGAGAGGGGATCTTATCAACTTGTACAAATACCTGAGGGGAGGATGTAAAGAGGATGGGGCCAAACTCATCTTGGTGGTGGCCAGTGATAGAACAAGGAGTAATGGCCACAAATTGAAACACAGGAAGTTCCATCTCCATATGAGGAAGAACTTCTTTACTGTGGGGGAGACAGAGCCCTGGAATGGGCTACCCAGAGAGGCTGTGGAGTCTCCTTCTCTGGAGATCTTCAAAACCCATCTGGATGTGACCCTGTGCCCCGTGCTCGAGGTGTCCCTGCCTGAGCAAGAGGGTTGGACTAGATGATCTCTAGTGGTCCCTTCCAAGCTCAACCATTCTGTGTTTCTTTGATTCTATGTACTGACATGGCTGACATGTGACAGTTGTGGAGAGACAAAACTGGTAAAAATGGTGCTAGCAAATATGAGTGCATTCACTTAAGAGAACATAAAAAAAAAAAAAAAAAAAAAGCAATAGGGGCAATTTAAAAATTAATGCAATGTATTTATTTATATATATATGTGTGTGTGTGTATGTGTGTGTATTTATATAAAGTTCATATTCTAGTGGGTCAAAAGGTCAAGAAACTTCAATAGACACCTTTGTGACAATAATATTAAGTGTTAAAATTGTGATTAATTCCTCATAGGCTAGTTCTGACAGAATGAAATTCTACAAGTGTCACACAACATTACAGCTGAAGTTTAGTGAACAAAAGTCAAGTTATAATCTCTCTAAAACCTTGGAAAAGTCACCTCCAAGCTTTGAAAGTTCCCCAGCAGGAAGAACTGCTTTTGCAAGTGTGTCTACAGATGAATTCTTATTCAAGTAAATTTCTGAATAGGAACATGATGCTATGTTTCAAACTGCATCTTCAACCTGGCCATGTATCAGAATGCAGAATATAAATACTGATAATTTGCACTTCAAAAAATGAAAGTGTTGCTAATATCATAGATGACCTTTGTGAACTGAATAATTTAAAAGCTGCTCAGCAACTCAAAACAATTTTTGTATCATAACCTAAAGTACTATCAGTTCTCAACTACAGCAAAATCTTTTTCACTGATAGCAGTTTGAGCACCCTAGTGTTAGCTGGTTAGTACAGATATACTATACTGTGGGTATGGCTGTTGTTTCTATATATAGTGCCATTGTCACTGTAAACAAAAAATACCCATAGTTTTAAAGACGATCAAAATTAGCCTGAAAAAATGTCAGAAGATCAGTTTGAGGCTTCTGTTGAGATTGGTAGAAACCAACATCCTTTATTCGTCAGAAATAGCAGCTAGTAGCAAAGACAAATATAAAGAACAGCATTGATTTCACAATGCTTAATCATTAACAGTGCTAAAACTACTTTAAAACTGTATGACAGAGAGCGGGCCTAAAAGTAAGCATGGCACAGGGTTAACCTAGAACTGGGATGCATTTTGGAGTCTCCTCCTTGTGAGTTATACTGATTTAATTAGAAATTAAATTTTGAAACTTAGTTTTGAACTTAGTTGACAAAACCCAGTTTATTTACAGAGACTTCTTTGCTCTTAAAAGTTGTTTATGATAGTAAATCCCTTGTCTGTTTTAGTTATAATAAGAATAAACAAGTCTTCCATCAAAATATGCCCAGGGAAGTGTTTGTATTAGTTTAACAACTTAAGCAATTTCCCCTCCCACAAACACCTTGAAGTGTTATTGCAACAACTTATATATAGGCAAATGTGCAATGTAGTGGAATTCACCAAAGTACAGTTTTGTTTAATTAGTACGATAAGAAAGTGTTTTGACCTGTTATTTGACTTCTTATGAGACTACATGCATTATGCGTAAAGGCTGGGAGAATAGACATAAAAAATCAAATTATTTGGAAGATTTTGTGCTATAACCATGAGTCTTGGAGGACTATCTTTTCTTGCCTATCTGTGCTGAAGGCAATTTTTCTTTCTGTAAATAATCTCAGAGGAGGAGTTCTGGGCCTTCAGACATTGTTTACAAGAGGAAGTACAAATTTTGGTCCCACTGCAGGATTTCTTGATTATTGCCTCATGTTAAAAGCACTGATTGTATATCACATATATCACATTCATATCAGTGTTTTAAAAAATACATCCTTTTTTTTTTTTTTTTTTTTTTTTCCCTTGCGTCATTTCGTAGTTCATGAAACACTGTGAAACACAATACGTTATAGTGTGTCTTACGTGTCACCAGTCAGGGTGTGGATACAGAGGTTGAATGCTAATAAAATATACATATATATACACCTGCAAAACTGGTATTATAAGCCTAGTAGTAATTCTGGTAGTATAACCACTACTTCGAAGATGCAGATACAGTGTAAGTTACTGTGAGACCATGACCACAAAATCTGTCTTTGCATATGAGCTGTGAGTTGGTCATGGCGCTCTCTTTAAACTACGGATGGAACTTAGGGCCCTATGGCAGCCTCATAGCAGCACTAAAATCTCCATGAAGACAATCTTTCACATTCTATTCCTGAAGTAAGAGAGTTGCAAACTCCATTAGGCAGCAGAAAAAAGGCAAGAGGGATTATGTTGAATCTCCTTTGTAAAATGCTTCATCTAAAAGCCTAGAAGTATGTGAGAAAAAAAGGGGGAGAAGTAGTCCAACTAAAATGCCCTTACGTCTTAAAAATATAATGTGTTCTGTTGATGCAAGCCGAAGAGCAGGGTTTAAATTGTTATGCAGGTCTGAGGCAGAACTGCTAACTTGTCCAGCAAGATGTATACAACCTCCCTAATACAATGTGTATTAGCCTTTGAAAAAAGATTTAATCTGTGGAAGAGTCATTCAATGTTATAAAAAAACCCCATAGATTAATTACATCAGTAATTAATTTTGATCTAGCATTTAGCAATCTTTAGCTGTATGGAGACCCAACCTAAATGACCTCATGAGGTAAGAGCTGTTTGCTTTCCAAAGTAATAAACTCAGTGCAATCATTATCCTGTTGAGTTTTGGAGTATAGAGAAGAATCAATGAGATTTTAGCCTCTACTTCTTCTCTGGAAATCAGATATTAAATACTGCATGCCTGGATTTCCACGCCTGACACTCCCATCTTTCAATAGAATGCAGATCCCTTTTTTAAGACACAACATCAAGAAAACACTACTTGCTTGTCTATAGGTTGAGGGAAAATAACATTATATGGCTGCTATGTGACTGTCACGGGAATTACCTTTTGTTGTCAAAGTGTTAGACTGTCAGGAATAAAATATCCCTTTTGTGTGTGTGCATGGAAATTAAGCATTTTATACTGGGAGCAAAAATCAGTTCTGAAAGCTTTTTTTTTTTTTTTTAACCTCAGAATGTTTCCATTAATACTTTCCTGATAGTCCCCATGAAAGCAGAAGACACTGATGCATCTTTGTGCTCTTTTATCATGTAGCACTTTTATCATACTTTACTGCTGTAATAATTGAAATAATAATAATAAAAAAAAATTCTTCAGGTGACATAAAAAAATATGAAAAGATTGGATGGGGAAAAGGAAAGAAGCCTCTGTCATGGAATCATCGGCAGAGATAGAAGACTGGGAAGCAGACTGACTGAATTTACAGCTTGATTCTGTTACAGCAAACTCTCAGTGTGCATTGGCTCAACTTACATATTCTCTAAGTGGCTATGTGCCAATTGTAGGATAGAAGAATAATGCTGAAATTGTCACTCCACCACCCTGATACTCTTTTCCTTCTCTTTCAATGCCAACCTTGCATAGTAAGTGTCATATACTCTTTGGGTTGAACACTTCCATTCACTGTGTATTTGCACACTGTGCCATATATGTGCCACAACTGCCCCTTATAAGGTAGATTAGAGTCTTAGATCAATGCCCTGACCTTTGTTAGATCATTTGTCACTATTTATTGAAGACACATTACACTTAAACCTAGAAAATAGTCCACCTTTGAGAACAGTCCACCTTTAAGAATCGTAAAATGAATTAGTTACTTAAATAAAATCAAGGATACAGTAGAAATTGCTGTTATATTTCAACAAAGCACTCTAAAAACTTTATAAATTAAAAAAAGAAAAAAAAATCCAGAGAAATATGGAAAGGAAGGAGGAAAGAAAGAAAAAGAAAGAATGAAAGAAAACCCGAAGAATTTTTGAAAGAAGAAATAACTATAGAAAACCAAATTAATCTCTTATGCTTTTCTTTCCATGGAATTTCCCCAGAAATAGCCGAGGGAGTAGTATCAGTAAATTCCCACAATGTCTTGATGAATATATGTGAGTGGCTCATATCTTGATTTTTCCAGACTGTTTCTTAGCTTTTACACTGGGCAACACAAAATTAACTTTGAAGTGTACCACAGTTTTCTCAGCCTCTGAATTCAACTCTGTCAGTGACATATGGGGGAGAGAAGAGTGGTTTTGTTTTGACTTTTTCAGCGGTGGAAAATTGAAATCTCCGCTTTTTAAGTAAGTTCTTCATAAGCTACTTAAGCTGTATTTGAATTATACTGAAACAACTTCATCTACAGGAATATATTCCTAGGTGATATAAAACTGTTGTTGTACAGTGTCAACTCATGAGGTACTGAGTTTGAAGATGTGTCCTCCACAGATCTGAAAGCATGAATTGCATTGTAGAACTCAATTAATGAGATAATGAGATAAGATTTCTATCTGTGTGTTGCAATGAACTTCCACACTGTGTGGACCAAGCATGAATGGAAAAACTTTGACATGTGCTCTGTTGCCAGTTACATTCACTATCACTCTTCCTTGTGGGAAGAGTGGTTTTATGTCACAGATCGAGTTCCAAGTTTGCCCGACTTGTGAGCAGTCCTTGAAGCCATCTTAATGAGTATTTGGCAATAGATGTTACATGACTAGTTCATACTATCTGTATGTCTCTGTGTGTCAGGTTTAGGAGAGCTGACTGTGCCACTCAGAAGTGTACCCTAAAGTCTACTGTAGTAGTGAATCAAATATCCCAAATGACGTTTGGTTCTGCATATATTGTAATCTTCCAGAACTTTTTTCTTTTTTTTTCCACAAAGTGCACATCCACATCATCACACACTGTCACAAAAACAAGGACTCATTTTTATAACACACTACAAGAAGCCTGACCTAATACTTCCAGGGAATGCAGAATTTGAATATGTTTGCCTTATTAACATGCAACATACCATTCCATGTCAGTTACAGAGCGGCTATAAAGCTAAAACAAAAAAAAATGCTGCTTCTTGATGACACATCCCTGATTCAGTTGTTTCTGAAAAAGCAAGAGGTTTCTTTGCCTAAACCTGCCAGTGGAAATCTGACACTGGTGGTTAGCAATGGAACGCTTTATTAAACTTCAATCGCTCTTTGAAACTGTATGGTTTCGATTGCCACACAAAATGAAACTGCTGTTCTTTGCTCAATGGTAGGATGTTGGCTAGACAATTCATTGAAAAAATACATTGTCGCAATAGTAAACATATATTATTGCATTTCTAATCAGATATTAAACAAATATTTGCCTGTCCTTCTGTTTCCTGTGTTTAATCAGAACGGGGAAATTCTAAAATATAATTTTGAATTAAACGCATTACACATTTTGAGTTAATATTATTTTGCATTTGACTTATCTAGTACAGAACGAACATGTATGAAATGATCTTCTTTGATTCTTCACTCCTCCCTTTTTCAAGTAAAAGGAAGGTAGAATATTTTTTATTGTTATAAAATAATTGATTTTGAAATGTTCATTAAGAAAATGTACAATATTTTCCCATATAACTGTTTTATTCATTCAAATCATTATGCATTTATATTGCAACCTACCACATCATTACTGCATCATTACCTTTAAGTAAACAAAGACCGAAAAGTAACAAAAAAGTTGATAACCATATAAACTGAATATGTCAGCCAGTGAGTCAAAGCAACGATAAATTAATGACTTTTGAAGTAAGTCTGAAAGGCCATCCGTCAGAAAGTACCAAAAATATGAAAAGGCTAAAGTAATTCTAAGCTCAAAAGGAGCTGAAACCTTGTCAAGAATTTTGGAGCCATATCCGGCCATGTGCTACCAGAAGTGTCCATGTAGTAAGGAAGTTGGTTGTGTCTAGTTGCCCTTGCAATTGCCTGGTATTCTAGGATGTGGACAAGCTACCAGGAAAAGGTTGGAGTCAATTGTGATCAGGTGGTGCCACCAAAAACTTTGAGGATCTGCTGAGGCCAGTGTGGTCTGATGTGCATTCAGAGAAGGCTGTCACAGGGCAACATCATTTGAACTTCATATTTTCTATTGTCTGGCTGCAAGGAATCTGGCATGAACTTTCTTCCAAGTCTGTGAGGCAGAATCCAGCTATACAGACTCCAACTGCTCTTTGTCTATGATTTAACACTGATTTCAGCTTCCTGACCTATTTTCTGTCTCTTGGACAATTTCTGAACGGTCTTGTGGCAATGTCTTATGTCTCATCTTTCCACTATTCAGTTTTCTCATTAGTCTTTTAAAAGGAACTGTGTTGAGAGCTGCCTGAGTTATGATGCTGCTGAATTCTTCTTTCAGCTGTCAGAGGAATTTAAAGGACCGAAAGAGGAGTGAAAATCCTGCAAAAGAAACCATGTTGAGTTGTCCCGATCATACCATGATCCCATGACCATGATGGAGATAACCTAGACTGACAAAACACTTTGGAATTGACCAACTGAAGTATATTCTTGAAAGACTTTATCTACTTTGAGAAATCAAAACAAGTTTCATTTAAAAAAGAGTCTGTAAGTACGGATTTTTTCCCAGATGCCCGCAATCTTAAGAAATTGGTGGTTTTCATGAAGGCTTTTCCATATCGGAGAAACATTAGAAGCATATGACATCTCTCTGAAACTGATGTAGTTGTATTAGAGGAAGAAAACAAAATAAGAAAATGAGAAAGTGTAATCTGGATATTATTTTCATCATATTTTCTACCCAGGGAGTTCTAACAGGAAATTATTTACAGTAATATTTAATAAACCCTACAATTTGACAAAATCAGCATTTCCAGTTCATCAGTATTTCCTCATTCAGTGCCTTTAAGAAAAGTTTGATTTGCTACAAATTGATTGAAAACAAATGTTTTCAAAATCCTCCCCTTCACTGCCCTTCCCCCCCACACAAGAAAAGTAACAGAAACATAATAGGAGTTCCCTGGACTACTAAATTCCCAGCATCCCAAATTATAAAATTAGGCTTGCCAGGAATACATGCTTAGCCACACTAAAACTATATCTTGGATCTGGTGGAGGTTTTTCAAGCCCAGATGTTTCCAGTGAAACCCTTCGGGCTCAGCAACTAGCCTTTTACAATGAAATGTTGTTTCATCAGTTCAGTTCCAATCAGCTGTAATAAACAGTATGATCAGATTTGGAGAGAGAAGCACCACAAAGGAAAAAAATCTCTTCTGTCTTTTCAGAATAGTTATACTAATAAATAGTAGTGCAAAACATTTAGGAAATATTTATATGGTGGACACACGATCCTGCCTTGTAGCTAAAGCAGGATGACTGAACTGCACAGAGTTTCATCCTCTCTTCTAGTCAGAATGTGTGCTGATGGCTATAATTTGTAATTCTGGAGCAAAATCAAGGCAACACATCATGATACATCTGCTGAGATTTGAATATTCATGGGACAAGCATGTGTGCTTCCCTGAAAGCTTTTCCTAGAAGCAAAAGACATTGCAAAGATTTATACATCTATTGTGCCATCTTTTGGCATTGGTAGCATATCCCCATGACGAGGTTTTGGTTAGGAGGGTATACCTTCGCAGAATAGAAAGTAAAATGTTGAAAAGAAAATGCTTATTAATTATTAACGAATGTTTGGTGTATATTAATTTCCAGTTCAAAGCGTATTTATTAAAAAAAAAAGACTTGCTTGGAAATGGTTTCTCTTCATCTATTGACTAATCACATTTTTTAATAAGTGTTAATCAAAAGAAATGGTGATTGCTGTTCTGAGTTCTTGAGTCTCATAATTCAACGTACACATACAATGCGAACATTTGAGTATTTTCATCTATTTTGTTCATTTGCTTATTTTTAAATTATGGTAATGGTAGCACTGAAAAGCCCTAGAATCATCCCAAGAAGGCCTTTGTTGTGCTCAGCCCATCATCACCTGCTGATTTTTTTGTTCTCCAGAGTAAGGAAATCCAGCTAAATATTAGCTGCCCACAATCTCGAAAGCATTTTGGAATAATGATTAGAACTGTTTATGTCTTTTCTGATGGATTAATTTGATATTCAAAATGTAAGAATCAAAAAACAATTAAATTGTTTTTTTTTTTTTTTTTTTCCAAAGAATGCAACACACTTTTTTTCAGGAAGTTTCATATAAATTTTATGTAAGTCTATGATTTATAGCTATGATTTCCTGGGGACGTAGTGCTTTGGATGGAGGATGTGCCCCTGTGTGTGGTTACATTGGCTGTGCAATTTGCATGCTGACTTTCTGAGTTGCAGCATCAATCTCTGCCATACACTAGGAATCAGAGCTTGGCTTTATCAGAGGAGACCTCTTCTGCCATGTTAATCCAAGACATGGCAATTCTTTCACTGGAGTAAGCCAAGAGAGAAATACCACTTGCCTTTGGCAGACACTTAATAGTTGGAAAAGGGCAAGCTAAAAAATTCATCAGTCAGAAAAAAGATGGGCAATTTTGATTTTGACTCCTCCAGATCTTCATCTAGGCAACATGTTAACAGGGTTACTCTCCTAACACTTCTCATAGTTCCCTGTACGAATAATGGTCAAAGCTTTTGTGGCTGAAGAAGTCCAAAAATAACTATTCTAAGATCTTTCTCTCATTTGCCTTTGTGTACCAACCATTGTTTAGCCACCTTGCAGGATAAATGGCTGATTGTTAATGTTTTCCGTACAAAATAGAAAACAAACATCCAGGCTTTGGGTGTTAGAGATTCACAGTGAGCATTGAAAAGCCTGCAAGAGTGTGTCTTGTCTGGTTATTTATATTTCCCCTTCTGGTATTCCGTTGAAAAAGTATGATTGAAAATCATATATTTGAAAGGGTATGAAGGTACTAAAAGAGTCCTTCAGTAGCTATTGTTGCTGATCATAGGACCAGTTTGATTACTTCAGTTTATTTCTTCATCCAAAACATAATAACAAAATGGATGCATGTACATTTGTATAGACAAAGGGCTACAAGGATGATCCGGGGCCTGGAACATCTGCCCTGTGAGGAAAGGCTGAGAGAGCTGGGCCTGTTCAGCCTGGAGAAGAGAAGGCTGAGAGGAGACCTGAGCAGTGTCTATAAGGACCTCAAGGGAGG
>VZSV01000074.1:773561-794088 GCA_013398735.1 Nothocercus julius | reverse complement strand
CTTCAAGACCCGCTTGGACGCAGTCCTGAGCCACCTGCTGTAGGTGACCCTGCGTGTGCAGGGGGGTTGGACTAGATGATCTCTAGAGGTCCCTTCCAACCTCAAGCATTCTATGATTCTATGATTCTATGAAATATACATATACATAAATCTGTTCATATTAGCCATTGTGTAGGAATGCATTTCTCTTAATTGGCCTTTGACCGTTCTGCAGATGAAGTGATGGAACTGACAGGAGTCTGTTGTGCATGCTTTCGTGCTGATTCTTCCTCTTGTTTTGGAGTACCTCCAGAATAAACACAGCAAGCGTCAGATGGCTTTGAATGTTTCTCCGAAGAGTGGAGGGAAGGTATCTGTTTCTTGTTGAACAGGAAGCAATTGGAAAACGCCATGTCTTTTTTTCTCCTCCTGCTTCATCTTGATTTAGTGAAAGGAAACTCACCTTTATTGTAGTTCTCCAGTCTTTCATCTGCTAGGTCATATTGCATTGGGTTTTAATCTCAAGGCTTTTATGCCAGGATTTCTTTCAGGATAGATGATAGGCTCTGCCCAATTGGATAATTCCTAATTTATTATATTTTATTTCTTTTTTAAAATATTTTTTTTCTGTGTTGCCATGGTACACCTATTCTTTGGAGGTGTATCTGAAGGAAGGAGCAGTTTTTGATCCTACTTTGATTTTTGAATCTTTGAATACAACAAATGAAAATGCCTGGCTGGGGCCATCCTGTTGTTTTGAGGTGCCACATTGATGAAGACAGCTATCACTTTTCAGAGCAACAAAGCTGAGTGCTGTTCTGCGTCACTTTGATGCAGCATAGAAATTGGAGCTCCCTAGTTTTGATTGAAGTAACTGCCATCAGTGGTCAGCAGTGAGGACCTACTCAAACTGAATTTACCTAGAAAGTTTACAGGACGCCTGAGATGAGGCTTCATTAAGTGCAAATGTGTTTGTTTCATATTCCCTTGGATATCAAAAAAAAAAAAAAAAAAAGGTAAAAGAAAAAAAAAAAAACATAAAAGACAATGTAACCTAAGGATCTTTTAAAGTGCAGTGACAGATGATACAGCTATAGTTACAGCTGGAGGTCATGGGGATCCATAGCATGGTCATAACACATGCTCCCAGGAGACTCACTGAAATGAGATTCTGCAAATAAAACTCCTTTCCCTGGGCTCTGCGCAGCCCAATGTAGAAAAAAGAGGGCAGCAGCCTCCAGGTAGGGCCTGGCCCTATCTACAGTCTCTGCAGACTCCAAAGTCAGCAGAGCATGCTTTAGTGATGTGATATGATTGATTTCCTAGACCAACTTTATGTACTGCGTCTTTCTGAGATTAATTCACTTAATGAAATAGTGAAGGACTTTTGCTTTCATGCCCACTAAGAAATGAAGGAATAGAGAAAAAAATGCAGTTGTTGAGATTGCTAAAGGTTCATCCTTTTTTGTTTAGCTATCACCATTTGCTTCTCTATGAAAATTACTGAACATGTATATTATTATGCAGAATTGACCACTATGCAGAAATATGATCAAGTAGTTCAACCTTTGAAACTGGAAACAATTTAGCCATGTGAGCACATCAGTTTGCTCTGTATAATTAACTCATCCATACTGACACAGAAGAACACTCATTTTCAAAGGAGGTCAATGCTTCTGTTAAAATGTCTGAAAATAATTATTTTTTTCCTGTATTAATAATCAGTATAGCAGTGCTGATTTACTTAATGTTGAGCACTTCTGTTTTTATAAGGTAAATTTTCATGAACTGGAGGCTTAAGTTCTAAATACAGATTTTCCATGATGTCCTAAAATATCATGTCATCCTTCTAATGCGCAGGTACATTCTACACTATACAAAAAAATCCACTATCTTTCACATGAGAATGTTAATGGTAACTTCAGCATGCTAAAGGTATAGATTTCACCAAATGTCCGTGCTGTTGCAAAGTTGGTCTGAGGCAGATTGAATTTACAGAAATCCCTGAGAAAATGCGCTTCCCAAGAAATCGATTGTGTAAAATCTGACACTTGTTTCAATTGCTCGTGCTGTACTGCCATCCTGTGGTCCTCCTTGTCATAGTTTGCAGGAGAGCAGCGGATAAATGCCCACTGGGAACATTCTTCTGTTCACAAAAAGAAATAGCTGATGCTGTAAGTTGTGATCGTGCCAAATGTCTACCTGTAGTGCATGAGCTGACTCGGTTAACAACTTCTGCCAAAGTCTATGGGAAGATAATTTGCAGGAGAAAAAGGACTTGATCCTGTAAACTTGTGGGCATCTGAGTAGAAGGGAATGATCTTTCAATGACAAGTGGAGATGTGCAAAGGCATCAAATATGATTCCGTCTGCAGAAAAAAAAAAAAAAAAAGAAAAAAAATCGAAAATAATAATCTATTTACCTTATCTGAAAAAAAAGATAAGTGACCAGAACAAGAAGTGCAACATATTGGATCATATTGGATGCAATAAATCAAATACAGAACTGCTGGAATTAATGTCAGGGAAAAAGTATGCAGATTTCATTTTTGATATAATTGCCTCTTGACCAAAGAACTATGGATGTAACTATGTGCTCCCTAAGACATTATTGCTAGTTTAATTGAGAAAATCTCCCCCTAAAAGTTTTTAGAAAATATGATGGTTAAACTATAAGGAATTATTCATAGCCAGAGAAATTAACAGTGTAAGATTAAAGAATGATTCAATAGCTATATGAATCACCTATCGAAATCAATGGGATAACACACTTGCTGAAGATTATACATGTGCTTACGTACCTTTCTGAGTCAGGGCTATACATCAAGGAATAAATTACATTGCTAAGCAGTTGACGTATCAGGTAAGATACATCTTTGAGATTGAGACATCTTGATTGCACTATGTTAAGATGCTGAAGGTGCTGTTGGATGATACACAAATAATCCAATAAAAATCTTGTTTTCCTCTTCCAAGCTGGTCTTCTAGTTGTTGACGTAGGACTGTTGCTGGACAAGTAACACCTAAGATAAAACATGATCTGTTCACAGATATGTTGGTTAAAGGTGTACCCATGCCTGTGTGGTGACCCCAAAGAATGTACCACAAATGTTTATGTCTGTGTTCATCTGATGTTTTTACCTCATCTGTGCATTGCTTGAGTCAAAGAATGCAAAATCATCATGAACATATTGCAATACTTGTACACAATTATTTCACATTTTCTCTAAAGATGAAAATTAAGTGATGTTTATTAATGACCATTATTATGGATAATAGAAGACTTATATCTTTCAATTTATGGGGTTTTCTATCTTTTTTTTTTTTTTTTTTTTTCTCCTGGCTTCTGTTTTCCTTTGTTTACGAAGGAAGTTTTGAATATTAATGTGGAGATGTTGAACACAGATTTTGAGGCAATATTTAATTTGATATATTGTTTGGGGTATTTCTCCCTGTTTTTTTGATTTATTGATCAAGAATTCAGTGGGGCTCATTTATGGTCCTTCAAATAGCAGAGCTCCTTTCTTACCTGCACTATCCATCCCTGCATTAGACACTTCCTTTCTCCAGATTGCAAGTCAAATAATATGTTTGTACTAAGTATCTCATAGAAAATACATTCTGAATTTAGCTCCTCTTTTGTGCTTTTGTGCTTAAAGGTTCTTCACATTGTTTCCAGAGAATGAAGAGAATTCGGAATTTCCACAGAATCAATGATATCAAGAGATATAGTAGCTCTCTTGAAAACCTATAGGTTGGGTATGAGCTTCCCTTAAACTGTGGGGAATACTCTAGTATAGAAGAGAGCAATCTGTGATTTCATGACGATGGCTGTGCTGTGCATGAGGCCACTCTGGAAACAGACATTTCCTTCTTCCCTGTTCTAACAGACTTTATGCATCTCAAAGTCTTCTTTTTGGAGAAACCAGGAATAGGTGGGTCCTTAGGAATTATGGACGCCGGAACTCTCTGGAAATAAATAGGGATAACACTCTGGATCACAGATATCCCTCAAATTACCTGTGTGAGCTATAAATTGCCCCCCGCCCCAGCCAAAATTCAAACATTGGATGCAATGAATAATAAACACCCACCCCGAAGATCACACAAATGCAACATCACCTGACTATTCCTTAGGTTGTCCTCACAGAGCAGGCCTAGAGTTACGAACAAGGAACTGAGCCCGCCCATGCTGAGCTCCATCAAAAGATCAGAAAGAGGCTCTTGCAACTCAAAAAGCAAAGTCTTTGAAATGAAAGGATAATCTGGGAAACAGACACACAGAAATGTGGAGTGATAGGCCATAGGACAGATGACAGCTTTTATATCATAATGTACTGAGTCTGCAAGCATCACCGTCTTCTTTTGTGTATGTAACATTCTTCTTGTATTCCCCCTCCTCTTCTTGTATTCCTCATTCCTGATGGAAATATTTTCCAACAATGGAAAGTGAGCAGATGCTGAGAAAAGGCTAAAAGAGTGTTTCAGTGAGTGACACTCTTCTGAGACTCTATAAGGATGTTTTGAAAGCATTTTATTTTGACAAAATTGTTGAATTAGGGTTCAAACCATGGAAGCCTTGTGAATGGATATTGCATTTGCCTCTTGAAGCTGTGAACCACAGTGTTCCCTTTCCTTGGCAAGCAGGTGATGCCACATTGTTACAGAGGTGTACTTGTGTGGATTGCAAAAGATCCAGCTTGTCTAAAACCACACCCAAGGAGCGGCCAGGGAACAAGTGAAATGAATCATGTACCACAACAAAGCTCTTCATGTCATTCAAGGTTTGCTTGCCAAATATAGGAGATAAAAATTTGAGGGGAAGACAGAAAAAAAAAAATCTTTCTAAGGAAAAATTACACTGACCAGAACAAGCAATCATGTTTAGGGTTGTTATGCACACAAATGTTAATTCCAGAAAAAATAACTACTATTTGCATTTATGATGACTGCAGTCAGAGATACTACGGCATTCAGATATACTTGAGTAAAATTAATAGCAATAATTTCTTTCTATGTCATGTGTTGAAAAGGGAGTGCTTTGTTCTCACCTCATTTTTGTACTTTCTGTAGTTCTTGCTTTATGGTTTACTGTGGGAGATGAAAGGACTGATTTACAAGATACAACTTGCCAACATTTCCAGAGACAAAAGGAACTGAGCTAATTTTTTAGAGCTTTGAAGAGATTTTAAATAATTCACCTGGAATGTGAATGCTGGAATACTGGGGCATAATGGCAAGAAGGAAATATCCAGCAAAATTCTGAGGCTATTAGAAATTTGATAATACAGTCTGAACTCTGCTAGTGGCCTCAGCTGAGACTAATTGAGAGCATCTCTTCTATCCTCCAATTTCCACCATGGTTCGAAAAGTTCTTGAAGGATCTAACTCCATCTGTCATACGTTGAATCCACTTACAG
The DNA here is from genome assembly GCA_013398735.1 of Nothocercus julius. Taxonomy (NCBI): domain Eukaryota; kingdom Metazoa; phylum Chordata; class Aves; order Tinamiformes; family Tinamidae; genus Nothocercus; species Nothocercus julius. The sequence goes on along the minus strand of VZSV01000074.1, from coordinate 788,689 downwards.
TCCGGCCTTATCTGCAAGCACTGCTGTAATTCTGTCCTTTTCATCTCAAGCAAATGTTATCATTATGCAGTGGATTTATCCAAGAATTGCTTCTGATTTACATTAGAAGATACCAGATAATTTGTATTTGAATTACTTTGGGACAAAATACTCATTGGTTCATGTTTACCCAATGACATTTTTGCTTGGTTCAGCTAACTGGGAATATATTCTTTCATCTAAGTTTGCCTAGTGCTTTCTAAATATGGCTATTAAATGTGGAGCTGTCTTGGTGAAAGTGGTGTGATTTATGAGAAGATAAAACAGCTCCAGATTACACCGAGATGTGTGGGAGTAGAACTTCTTCCGCGCTTCTGGGGAAGAGTGAATCCATCTTTTCAGAAAAGGATAAACAACTTCTTTGGTCTGGATTTTTGGTATGAAAGGAAACCTACAGGATATGTAAAATTAGATTGATCAGAGCTTGTCTTCAATATGGTATGGGTAAAAGACATCTTTCAACACAGGACCAGGAAAATGCTGAAATGTACTTCATTTTTAACACTCTGAGGAAAATAGGGGAACAAGAATTACTGCAAATTTGAATTTTATAAAGAACAAGTATAAAGCATATGCTATTTATAATAGGGTGTATTTACAAGTATATATATGCATATGTATACATACTTGATAATATGAATATTATGATAGTAGTTTTGAATGGCAGCCTTGCTGAAATAGCCACTGTAAAATAATGAAATACAATAATATTTGTGTAATAAGCGTTATTAGTTTAATTAGGTTAGACATTGAATCCTCTAAAAGATTATCTAAATATGAAAAATGAATCAGCTTACTACAGATGACAAAGTCTTAGACACGTGATTGTGTTTTACCACTATTATTATATAACCAGAAGTAAATTCTTCAATGAAAGATATAGTGTCATGTTGATAAAATATACACATATATAATTAGAGCTTCAGAGAATAAGTTATCAGAACAAGTCCAGGAATTTATTTAGCCTTTCACTATTTAACCATGATTAGAGCTAATTTTCCTTCATCAGAGGTGAGAGGTAGTACTTACACTCAGAACAGGTATCTATATCCTTTAAGATACCAGGAAATGCTCCTAAGGAAAACAAAAGATTTTACTGCTATCATTCTTTTTAAGGAAGAAAAAGATCTTAGTCTGGATTTTGTTTGTCTCTCGGTCTGTTTGTTTTTTTGCTTATTTCCAAATAACACGTCTCTTTGAAACTATACAGTTTCTCCTTTTTTTATATATTATAATAGTGACACTCTTTGGCCAATCAGTCCATTGTATTAGAAACATTTAATATTTAATTATGTCAATTCAAATAAATGAATAAACACAAATAATAATATATGGTTTGAAAAGCACGTTGTATTTTTTAATTCATCCCATTACTGTTCTGTACAACTTTATGACACTTCGATAGTGATAAAATAGAAAATGGAAGCAAGTGTTGTGTGTCAATCACTGAAACCTGTACGTTTGTATATATGTACACACATATGCATACAGACATGAAGACACACAGAAATACTCCCTACAAAAACCTTTTTTATGTATATAAAGTGTACATATCTAAAATGTACTTATATGTACATTGGATGTGTATATATATCAGTTGTGACATTTTCCAAGAAAAAAGAATGTGATACACTTCATGAATAGGTGGCCATTACTTTACTTTGGAAATTGCAGTCTTATATATCTGTCAACAAGATATTTGATTTTTCTGGAATGCTATGGACTTCTATCTAAGAGACAACAGAGGTGTGTGATAACATGGGCCTTTCCAGAGACTGCACAAGGCAGGAGTATCCAGGTCCCTCTGCACAGATGTATCCATATAAAGGTGCTGCTCTGCATTTGCTTGGCACTGCAGAAAACCAAGTTCATTTGGTAAAGCTCTTTTTGGTCCTGGAAACAGTCTGTAGGTATTACAATGGTAGGCAGTTGGGCAGAGTAATTTGGTGAAGACCACAGTATGTTAGACATACTGGATACTCTCCTAATGCATAACCCCATATTTTACCTTGTTCAGAGCTGTCTGGACTTCCTGCACATACAGTACTTTGTACTTATAGCTCATGAGATGACTTGGTTCCCCTGGTGTGTCCTGTTTGACCTCAGATCCTGAGCACTGTCAAGGTTGTACTTCTCTGGTGTATCTTGTTCCTCTGTGACCACAAGTACTGGAGCAATAGTTAAATTCAGGTTTGAGCCTGCTTTAAAATGGTTGTGGTGTAAACAATGTGATGTCAGAACTTCATTTATGGCTATCTCTAGTACATTCTGTCACAAACTCCTTCACCCTCTTCAATTTCTGTTTTGAATATGCCACTGACTGTCTCCAGAGTTCATACTTGGGTTAATTTGTCATCTAGATTTTCCGTGATCCATGGTTTCTCATGCTTCTAGATGTACCCTTAGACTAGTATCAGTGTTCTGAAGCAAATGACTACTCTGAATTTCAGGACTAGGTCCAACCTCTAATTTAGAAAAAATAATGTATTTTCAGAAGGATTACACATGTCTGTTCACAGCAGAGGGAAGTAAATTAAATGAATTAAACTGAACAGTTGTTCCTTTTTTTCATTACCTCCACAATATTCTGAGTTTCCCTTTGCACAAGCACTCTTTAAGAAATGTCCCACACACCAATGTTTGCTTACTTGCAGTGCAAACTGTTGGGTTTACATAAGTAAAGAGGAGTGAAACATTAAACCAGCCACATTAGTCATATATTTAAATAATATTGGAGAGCACACTGGCCAATTCTGCTGCATGGAAGGGGAAAGAGAAACTCTGTAGAGTCAAAAAAACACAGTATTTTCATACTAAATAAAATAAAATAAAATAAAATAAAATAAAATAAGTTGTCTAAGGTTGAGGACACCTTCTAATCACAGAAGAGTGTTGGCATCAGATCATGCATGTTTGGGAAGCTCTGACTCATCCTGCAAAGGATTGCACGTGGGACTTGGACTGGCATCAGGCACCTTTGCATTGCAAGGATTTATACTCTATCTGCACAGTGGGCCAGTCAGCAGTAGGTCTCTGACACTGTTGTGAAATTTGCTCTGTGTATCACCAGCTTCTAGGGCTGATTCTACCCCTGGGTAAAAGGTACATTTTGATTTTCTAACGCTTTCTTTTTGTTTCTGAATGAGGCCAACTCCAGGATGGCCTAGGGGACACTTGCTTCGGCAGATAATTTTTAACATTTTGAATGCATAGATTGATGCTCTTCTTGAAAATAGTGCAGTGTTCCTAATCTCTCTTGAACTGGGTATTCCTTTCCTTGTATATTCTGCTACCTCACAAAACACCTCCTGACTTAACTTCTCTTGTTATTAGCGTCCCTTCTTCATTTGCATTGACCTGGAGCAACATGAACAGTTTCAGTGGTTTCACTCTGTGTGAGCAAAAAAACACTGACAATTTGGATATGCTCCCCGAGTAGCAAACAGCCAGGGGTACCTGGAGTTTAGTCGATTTTTTCTTAATTAAAAAATTAGGTCTAAACAGCTCCAAGCAGAATCATGAATCAGATCCTATCGCTCTTTCACTCACGTCCATCATCACAGTAAATATGTTGTTTGGAAACCACTTAGAGCCAGGGAGTCTGACAGATACTTGCTTCATCCGCTACTGGCATGGTAGCCAGCCAACTCAGGATAACCAATTGTCATCCAGTCGTTTTCCTTTCTCCTTCCCCTCATCCCAAAATGATTGCTCCTTTCCCTTCAAAAACCTCTAAAGAATCCTAGTTTTTTTTTGTATTTTCCAAAACGTGATTATTCTACCATTTTTATTTCTCCTTTGGTGTAGCAAGTTGCAACATAACATTTTCCCCTGTACTCAGCACTGGTGAGGCGGCACCTCGAACACTGGTGTTCAGTTTTGGGCCCCTCACTGCAAGAAAGACATTGAGGTGCTAGAGCGTGTCCAAAGAAGGGCAGCAAAGCTGGTGAAAGGGCTGGAACACAGACGTTGTGAGGAGCAGCTGAGGGAGCTGGAGTTATTTAGTCTGGAGAAGAGGAGGCTCAGGGGAGACCCTATCACTCTGTACAATTACCTGAAAGGAGGTTGTTGTGAGGCGGGGATCAATCTCTTCTCCAGAACAACTCCCGATGGGACAAGAGGAAATGGCCTCAACTTGTGCCAGGGAAGGTTCAGGTTCAACATTAGGAAGAATTTCTACATGGAAAGAGTGGTGAACCATTGAAATAGACTATCCAGGGAACTAGTGGAGTCACCATCTCTGGCAGTGTTCAAGAAACATGTAGATGAGGTACTTAGGGACATGGTGTAATAGGCATGGTGTTGAAGGGTTTACGGTTGGACTTGAAGATCTTAAACCATAATGATTCTTTTCCAACCATAATGATTCTATGATTCTATAAATTCAGCAGATAGGGATGCTTGGCTTGATGATATGTGAAGGAAGTGGAACAGAAAGTTACATTTTGATATATTTGGCAAAGCAGGAAAAAAGAAAGAAGAATCAGAAGAGAAATCAGAGGGGACTTTTCATTAGAAATGTCTAGAATACATTGAATAGGGAAAACTTTAAAAAATAGAAAGTTTTCTACCATAAATTAGACATGATTTTGATTTCCAGTGGGTAAATTTTTAAAAAAATTTTCATCAGCGTCATTGAGAAATAGGACAGAAAATTGGTCAGAACTGGAGATCTTTTCACTGGAAGAAATGGATCTGTGTGAATTAGAACTGGAAACTCAAACCTCGAGAAAAATAAGTAGCGTGTGATGAAAAGGTGGAAGGGTCGGTGTTTGGGTAATGGAAGAAGAAAGACAAAATTCCAGAATACATGGTGGGAAATATTACTCAAACATAATATTTATTTAATTAACACTCAAGATTTATTCATGAATTTCTCTCTTGACAAGTCATAACAACTTTTCATTAACTTTAGAAAGCAATGACTGAAACAAAAACAATCTAGACATACTGTTGTTTCAAATGGTAAAAATTCAACAAGCTGTGGCAATATGGACATTTGGATTTATTATGTATACTTGATGCCTTTGTCTTTTCATAGTTATGAATTAATGGATTCTAAAGACAATATTTCTTTATAATTAGTGACGATTCATTAAGATCAGGCCTAATATGCTAGTACTTCTTTAAATGGTAAGCTGGATATTTAACTCATGAAAAGAAGAGGGAGTGTTCCTGCAATTTGAAAATTAATTAAAAGTAAGCTAGGACAATCACAGTAAATTGAGTTAACATGAGTTTTAAGAAATTACTACCACTGATATGTATATTACCACCTGCATCGTGAGACAAACCATTGATTGTTTATCTTCTGTGTGTGGATGGGGTCATATGAAATGAATTAGTCTACACTGTGGAGTCAGTGATGCCTCAAACATAATAGGAGTACTTTTCCCTATAAAAACAGAGAATATTGGGAAGGAGAAAAAAAATAAATCCAGTCTGACATGTTACACATTGCAGACTCCCTTGGATGTCAGTAAACATGGCTAAGACAGGGAGGGTTTTATGGATTAGAAGTCAAAAGAACAAAGTAGAACATTTCATCTCTAACAGAAGAAGCGTCTCATAATGAAAAAAAAAAAAAAATATCCAAATTAAAGGAGATGTTTCCTCCAATGAGCCCCAGTAACCAAAGCAAACAGAAGAATAATAATGAGCTTCAGAAACATTGCCCATGAAAGAGGATCAGGTGGCCTCTTTGATGAGAAGTGAAAATCAACCGAAATCAAACAAGCCTCTGCACATCGTCATGCTGAGCTCTCACATACTTGGCTGCAGGCACATTTCAAATGTAACCTGGTTTGACAAGTTGCACTGGAAGAATGCCAAGGATAGCAAATCTACCTCTACATAGCTGAAATAAATATATATTTTTGGCATTGTTATATGAGTATTTTTCTTTTGCTAAAGTGATTTTTGAGATCTTTCCAATAATCAGTGAACATTCTTCCCCATAACTGTTTCGCCCAGTAGTTAATGGAGAAGGTAAAACAACAAAATACAAGAAACAGATTCTTCTGGACACCAAATTCAGAAACTTATTTTGAATACTGAGTTTGAGTGTACTATTGTCAGAATAAATTCTTTCTCTGGAATGTGCAACCAGGTGAATTCAATAGAATTGCACACGATATAGATAATGAAGTTTGATCCATTAACTTCTGCCATTATCTAATCTCATTTAGCTCAGGGTATGATCAGATTAGACTGGATTAAATGCTGTGCCAATGAATTCACAGACTCATAGGATTCTTCAGAAATACTTTTATATTCCAGGCTGCAGCAATACAAGACCCTATACAGTCAAGAATAGCCTACTAGCTCCCTAGCATGGGTTTTAAAAGGTTCCAGTTAATGGAGCACTCCAGTGGTCTGAATAAGGGTAATTAAACAGAAGAAATATTCTTTAAACACTCTTACACTTCCTCCAAACCAGAGATTAAAAAAAAAAAAAAATAGTCTGAGGAACAGAGATTTTTGAAAACATGCTTAGTCTACACAAGCTACAATTTCTGTTCAGCTGGGAGGATCAATTTGCTAAGGCTTGGAGTATATAACAGAACTTTGTTTTGCTCTCAGTGAGTTAATTTTGTTCAGGCTACTCTACTTGAAATTACTGGGAGACTTCCTAGCAAAGCATCATAAGGTGCATTAGGTCAGTAACCTCTCTTTAAGGTCATGTAGGAAGTAAGCATGTATCATAAAATGAACACGCTGCATCAACTAGATTTCTGGCTGCTGTTTTGCCCAAAAAGCCAGGAGGAATATTACGGGTTTCAGTCTGTCTCCTACTGTCAAGGCGAGCAGGATGTGAAGGGAAAAAATGTCAGCTTTTAGATCCTATCTTCCTGGGAGATAGGATCCCAGGAAGGATAGGATCCTTCCCAGGAAGATAGGATCCCTTTCCATGGGAAAGGATATACACTTAGTGTAACAATACTTATTAGCTGAATTAAGCTGAAGTCACATAACATTTTCCTGGGTAAAGCACAGAGAGTCTCATGTGGTGTTCTCTCTGCTCCTCTGTTAAAGCAAATAAGCACACATGTTCATGTTCAGCAACCTATTTTTAAGCATCTTCATGTGGGCTGGTAAAGTCCACAAGATGAGGGATATTTCTGACATACAAGGCACTACCGGGTAGCCTAGTCTGAAGCTGGTGTAGGAAAACCCCTGAGCTTTGGGAAGGTAAAGTCCATAAAACCCTGCTGTTAAATGCTGCAGCTCTCTGGAATCATGCGTGGTACTTCTGCACCAACAGGTTGTGCCCTGGCTGTGGTGGGCTGAGCAACTTGCTCCTGAAAGGCAACTGTGGAAATACACAAGGCTCCCCAAACACCTCCTTAGGACAATATCCATTGGAGCAGTTTTGGGGCAAAATGAATAATTTCTGGGAGGAGTGGCCCGAAACATTCATTCCCTCACTGCTGAAGACTCCTTTGAGTACTGAATTATAAATTTACATTGAGAATACCAGCTCTTTCCCTCTCTCACTTTCCTCCCTTTAAATCTTCTAGCCCTGAGGAATCTTCAGTTCCTTGGTGGACATGGGTGCAATACCAACAGCAAGGATGGAGAAAACACAATATAACATATCATGAATGTCATTACCTAGTTGTTGCAGTTTGAGGGAGTGAGGAGATGCATGCTAGAGGGAAAAACGCTGCAAAGAACCTGTTTCGCACCCTGTGCTATGTTAACAAGAATTCCTCTTGGTGGACAAGGATCCTTCTAAAGAGTGAGCCCCTAGCCCCTCACCTCCCTTTTTTAAGATTGATCTCTTTAAAGGGTGAGATTTGAGGTTATAGGTCTCTTATCGCAAGAAACTGGTTAGCACACTTCTGAGACTGAATGTGCAGTTATTTATGAAGCCACAACACCTCTCTGACAAGTGTTGTACTGAGCTTTGCATTTGAGGGTCTGAACAAGAAAGAGTGAAAATTTTGAAATGTGATGTCTTGTACAGAGGGAGAGCTTCAGAAACCTATAACTCATATGAAATCATGGCTAATTTCACCAGAACACCTGAAATTTCTTTACTTTCTAAATACTATTTTTTATTGGATGTGAAATATTTAAATGGAATTCTACTTCCATCTTTCAGAATCAGAAGACTTGATGAAAGGGGTTTAACTACTGGAGTGAACTAAAAAAAAAAAAGAAAAAAAAAAAAAGCCAGAAACATTTGTGAATAGATAATGGTTATAAAGAATCATCTTAAAGTCTGAGAAAAAACGCCTGAAAATCATTCTGCAATATCAGTTCTAGGACTTGTTTCTCCTTACAACACTCACTTTGTAGAACTGTAAAATTTAGGACACTAAAAATGGATTTATATGAAGAAATATACAAAGTACCTAAATGGACTCCAAAAATAAAAGGGAAATGGGGAAAAAAAAAAAAAAAATGACTTATTTGGGGTCTGATATGCTTTGTAATACATAGATTTTTGTAAAGTTGGCAAGACTAATGTGTGTCAGATGATAATTGAATGAGGCCTTATGGGCACAAGCTCAAGCCAAGACTTACTGTTATTAATCACAGAGGATGCAAGAGGCCAAATGAAGTGCACAATTAAGCCAGTTTATTAGAGAAGATGACACAGGTCACAAAATATGAAGATGATTCTTCCCCACCCCACCATGTCTTCTCAAGACATGACACTATAGTAAGCTGTAGTGAAATACACTCAAGAAGCTATAGCACTGAGACAGAAGTAAGGTAGATATGAGAATAAATAAATCATATCAAAATAAATACTAACTAGAAGACTGATAGTATTCAAACAGTTTGTTGAGTTCTCAGCTAGACATTATGAAGAGAATAAAAAGAATATCTCCTGGAATTTTCAGAACCATCTTTTCCACAAGGTAATCTGCTTTCACAAAGCCTAGATCTAAAGTAAACATATAAGAGTTGTGATCTAGCCAAAATAACTCCATGCATAATGCTAGTGACTACACAAACATTGTCCTTAGAAAAAAGAAATAGATCAATTGTCTACCTTTAAACTTGCAGAGATTCCATCTTTGCATCAGAAATTTGTGAACTCATCCAAGTAACCTTAAATCTCAAAAGGAAGAGGAAATTAGACACAAATTAATGAAAATAACATTCTTCGTGGTTCTACAGGTTTGACGATTTTGACTTTTCTGATCAAAAGGCTATTACTGATAAGCAGAGATAAACTCAGGATTGCTCAAATCTCAGATTTGCATCTTTGTGAAGCTCAAGCAAGAGATAGTCAGAGCTGCACAGACATTATCTGAACCCAGACTTACTCTTCTCTGGTTAAGATGTCATTGATAAATGGATGAAAACTTGCAAAGCTGTCCAGACTTGTGAAGACACAGCGATCTAGGAGCTAAGCTTTTAAGATTGTGACAAGTCTGCACCATCATATACATAATCAGACCTTCAGGTTAATTCAGCTGTGCCCTGAAGCTCACTCTGAATTTACTAATTTACTTTCTGTCTCTGTTTTATCATTAGTTTTGTGTTCCTCTAAATAAGGGAGACATGGCAATATCACCATGGTTAACTAGTCAAAATTATTTATTAGCCTAAGTCTGTATATACATGTCCTTATACACAATATATCTTAAAAATACAGTGCTAAAAAAGATCTCAGGAAGATTAAAATCTTGAAAGATTATATTCAAGTGTCCAAAATCCAAGTCCCTGTACACATTCCACCAAGACACTTCTGAAGAAGTACTCAAATGTCTAGGGAATATATGGAGCAAGGAACTGCCTAAAATGAGAATGCAAACTTATAATAAGTTTGCAAACTTATACATTGTATGCATAACTTGTATAAGTTTGCATATATATATAAGGACTCTGCTGGAATTCAGATTTTCACAACAATTCTTAAATTGCAAGAAAAGAACTTTGGATTTATACAAAGAGCCAGTTATGTTCATATAAGCCATCTGGTATCATTTTGCATTTGGCCTCCTCAGTCTGTCCTTATATAGAGAGTTTTTATGCTTATCATATTTCACTCTATGATTTTTTTTTTTTTTCCTTTTCTAATAAGAGGAATCAGGAGAGTTCCCTATTCACTGGTGGGAAATAGAGATTTGCAACTTCAGGTGTAATAATGTTAATGGATATGTAAGACTTGGAGAAAATCCAAGTTTTTTCAACATTCATATGGTCTTATTTTGTAGTTCTGGAGCATCATAATTGAAATTTTTGGATAACAGTTGAAAAGCTTTTAAAATATACATTTTTTATTAGTTCAAGAAATTTACTTTCTCTGCATTGAGGAAATAGGCTTTTTGGAAGAAAAGGAGTTTATTTGGAAGAAAGGAAGCTGGTTCATAGGTAAGGAAGAGTCAAGTGTTCTCCTGGAAGGGAAAGCTGGAATAAACCCATAGTGAAAAAGAGTTGGTGGAGAGAGGGAATAAAACAAGGAAATTGCAAAGGAAGGTAAAAACCTGCACAAGCCTTGGATCAAAATTAGCTGCCCTGTATGCTTAGAGTTGGAGACATGTTAGCATGCAAATTCCAAGGTGTACTTGGTGTCAAGGAGATATGACATTCTGCCAAAATGGATGAAGATAATGAGTAAAGAGAACATGACTCAGAAAGGACAAATCCCATTAGTGAATAAATCATGTACACAGGTAGAAAATTCTGATCAGCAGACAGACAACTGGGAGTCTCCGCCTCCTCCACCCCTCCCCATTTGGGGAAGGATGAGCTATTTAGATAACACTGTCCCAAAAGATGTGTTAAGTTTTAAAATATCTGACTGGAGAGTCAGGATACTAGAAATGGACTTCAAGGGAGATTATTCCTTCTACTCAACCCTGGTGAAGCCACATCTAGGGTCCTATGTCCAGTTTTAGGCTCCCTGGTACAAGGGGAACCCGGAGCTACTGAAAAGAGCCCATCATAGGGGTACAAAGATGATTAGGGGACTGGATTATCTCTCTTCTGAGGAAAGGCTAAGAGAGCTCTATCTGTTTAGCCTGGAGAAGAGAAGGCTAAGAAGGGATCTTAACAGATACCCATATCTTTAGGGAAGAGGTCAAAATGATGGGGCCAGGCTCTTTTCAGTGATGTCACTACAGGACAAGAAGCAACAGCCAGAAAAAGAAGCAAGGGAAGTTATGCTTGAACATAAGGAAAAATTTCTTGACCATGAGGGTGACAGATAACAGGAACAGGCTGCCCAGAGTGGCTGTGGAGTCTTCTTCTCTGAAGATCTTCAAAACCTGCCTGGATGCAATCTTGTGCAAAGTGCTGTAGGTGACCCTAACTGTGCACTGGAGTTGGACAGTATGATCTGCAGAGATATCTTAAAGCAGGACATGGTTTATTATGCACTGTAGCATAATATATAGGATTAGACCAGTTATAAAATCTCCTATTTCTGGATGCCAAGTGGGAGGCAAGCAACACATAAATACTTACTTAACATGTGAAAACTTTTTTTTTTTTTTTTTTCCCCCATGCCAGTTGGGTCCATAATATCTTCAATGTTTCTAATTTATCTTTTGCAGGTGATCTTTTATAGCTTTTGTCTGAAGTTCTGATATTAAAACACATACAAGCTTACAACATTTGGTCCTGCTTTTGTTCCTTGCCAATCTCAAACTGAACCAACTAGATGGGTAATGCAAGAAAAAAGAAAAATATATTCTTCTTCATGATATTCTTTTCAAATTTGTGTCCAAAGGAATATTTTGTTTTCTAGACAAAAACATATAGTTCAAACAGTTGGAAATATAATCCACCTGAGGTAGAACTACAGCCCAATAAGGCTATGAAATAGAGAATAAGTGGCAATGGTTCTTATGATGGATGTAAAAAGTCAGGAAAGAGTTAATGGCAAGGCTGTGCTTGAAGTGTAAAGATCTTAAAAGGGAGCATCCAAGATGACTTGTAGATGATTGAGAGAAAGTATTGAACTTTATTCCCTTTATTAGAGGGGATGTTACTGTTTGGAGTCAGAGATTTTCACCACTGGTAGTTCCTTGTTTTATAGAAGTACTGCCAGCAGCTTGCTAGGGATTAAGCCTTGGCAGAGTGAGGAGTTTGCCTTGAGGTGTGACCTAGAAAGAAGGTGAATTCACTTCAGCTTGGAAGCTGTTATAGCTTAGCTGCTGATGAAACAGGCACTGTGAGTAAAGGAGAGCCTACACCCTGGTACCTGATCTGAGGTTTCTTATGCAGGCCGTGGACTGAGATTAACCTCCTCCCCATGTAGTAAGAATGGGGAGGAGTAAACTGCTGTGCGCATTGTTGTGGAAAGCTAGACAGCCAGCCTGACCTGACCTCCAAGGATCCAGATGGATAAATCTCTTTCCGCTAGTCTCGTGATGGACATGTGCAAGCCAACTCATTTCCCAAAGGTGAGATGTTTACATAGGTCAAGTTCAAGAACAGTTCATACTTGCAACATACATTTGTTTTCCCGGGAGCAGGAACTCATCAGGTAAATCTAAAACTAAGATTTAGACACTGTCAGAAATAGGAATACTAAAGTGCTGTGGAAATATGTATGCATAGGAAAAATGCATGTCTGTCATTCTACTGCATTCCCTCTGGGCAAGGCTATGCCTCTCGCTACTCTTGATTCATCTTTTCTCTTAGAAGCAGCTTCTTGTTGGATTTATTAGTGGTGAATCACCCCTTCCACAAACAAACCTGTTTCTGTAAAATGTGTCATAGTCCCTATAATGGTTCCTCATGGGGATTTCCACTAATACCACATTAGCCTACTGATTTGTCTTATTCTGTATCCCCTACACTTATGGAGAAGGCAGCGTGAGGAGGAACACAATAAAAAACAATAACAAGCAACAATAACAAATTGAATACTGCCTATAAATAAATGGAGGGATTACAGATTGAAGTTGACAAATTCATCTTTCATAAAATTTCAGAGCTACCCTAAGTCATACTAGTGGCATGGTCTGTACCACACCTTATCTTATTAGAGATTAATATTCTTCCAGATAAAGGTTCATAAAATCCTCCTTTCATCCTTAAATTTACTTTCTAAACACCTTTAATGAGATGAACTTTCATAATGAGTGCCCTTAATAGTTATATCTTTTCCCAAACTGTGATGAGTCATTTGGCATAATGCAATGTTTCCCTTGGCACATGCAAAAAGGAAGCTTGCCACAGCAAAAGGCTGAATTGGACTTGGGAATTCAGACAGCAGTCTTGTTCTGTGGGGGTATTAAGAGGGTCTAGATGGCAAAGAAAAATAAAAGTCTCAATGTATAAGACAAAAAGAATCTATATAATGCTTTCCAGTGTTGTGTAGGTTTTACAAATGCTTTGTAGTATAGCCTGTGTGATCACTGCCAGGTTTTATGTCTTTGACTGTAAATGAAACTGTATGACAAATGAGAAACACTAAGAAGATCTCTTTTGGTCAGCCTAGGCCTGGCAATGGATGCTAGTGAACTGAAATGTGGCATTATTAATAAAGATAAGCAAACACATTCAATACAACCCAGCAAAGGCTGCTGTCAGTAGAATTGTGCCCCTCCCTCAGCATTTGACAGTACAGAGACACTGGATTCACTGAGACTCCTCTGGGGTCCATTTTCATGGACCATAACCATTTTTATGTGAATTCAGTGATGTCAACATTTCATACAGGTAATTTAAAGAGCTAGGATGCTCCTAGGCTCCAGATGTAGGGAATGTGGCCCATGGAGAATATATACTGTGCAGTGACATGTCTCTGTATCAAGCGATGCACTGCTATCACTATTAAATTCTTTATGTTCCCTCCCTAATGGACATGGCACTAATGAGAGAGGGTGCCCAAGGGAAGGTCACATCATTTCTTTGTGCCCGTGATTTTCTTCTCAGTGTTGGTCACATCTCATTACACAGGACATGGTTCAAGAGAAGATGTATCTTTCCCTATGCACTTGCACACTGACTGAATCCTTAATTCTTGACTGAGGTTTTAGAAATACTAATAATAGTTAAATCCTTATATTTTACAAGATACAGTATTTATGTACAAGTAAAAACAGTATTTTGGAGAACAAGCATTTCAGCATCAAGTCTTTCTTGTATCAGTTGTTCAGCCTATTGTACTGGCAGCAATCAGAGAATTAAATTTGTGCTTCACTCTCACTAAAGAATGTAAAAACTTCCGAAGTCTTCAAGGTTCTTTAAACTGTGATCAGCTTAAAGTGAACCACAGTGGCTAAAGCGTCTGATAATTTCTTCAGAAAGAGTATGCCCTTTGTCTCTCTTTCCTCTAAATCCCCTCTGAATCTGTTGTAATTTAGAGTCTGTCAGCACAAATAAAATTGCAGATAGTGAGTCAGCCTGTCAGAATGCAACTGTTTCCTTATTGCAGTTTCCAAGGAATCTGAATCCTTCTAGCTGGAGGTTTTGTTTCTGGAACAGCCTGACCCCAATACCCAGGAACAATGTGATCTTCATATTCTTCTTCTAAACACATAAAAAAAAGGGTGGTGGGGCAAAATAGAGCTTTTATATTTACACAAACATACATCCACAGCCACATCCACAAACATACTCACAGACCAGAAAATAAACTGACATTAATTCTAGAAGTAGCATTTGTAACATAAAAGTAAAAATATACATGTTCCAAGGGATCCAATACATCCAATATAAATACTGTATCTTATACAGTATCTTACTGTATAAACTTATCCAGTTATTAGCCTTAGACATGGGTTAATTCACACATTTCTACCAAAAAAAAAAAAAAAACAACAACAAAAAAAACCTTTGACTGTTGTCAAAGGAAGGTGAAATTCATCCCAATCTGAAACAAATTGAGTATGAAGTACATTAAGTTTAATCTTCTCTGGGGAGAATGTATTCATCATGAGTGGATTCTCAGCTTCTTTTGGAAACTCTGCCCAACCTATATCTATTCAGATGTCTTACATAAAAGCACAGATATGCCTCTGGAGAATTTCAGATAACTGCATTTATTATCCTTTGTTCCCAGTGCACAGAATGTTTGCTTGATGTTGCAAATATCAGTGGACATCTGGCATCTCCTTTTCTCTCTTCTCTTCCCTCTTTTTCTGCTTTTTTTTTTATTTTTGTATGTGTGC
>VZSV01000074.1:757976-768606 GCA_013398735.1 Nothocercus julius | reverse complement strand
AAAAAAAAAAAAAAAAAAAAAAAAACTGTGCACGGTGTATGGGCAAAACTCTCTCTTGGGAGAATGTTATCATCAGTTTGATTCATTGACAGTTACTCATCTCTCTACCTAAACAAAAGAATATGTATCTCACCCCCCTGAGAATAAACCATTACATCACATGCGAAGTGATGATTCAATATGATACAAAAGTGTGAGAATTTCCAAAAGCAGCAAAGCTTGCCATGGAATGAGATTCTATTCCACTGAATGCGTGTTGCATCCAGAGGAAATACTTTGCAATTAGCATACTATAAACATTCTTGTCCTGTGAGATGACCCAACACTACTGGCCTTTTCCACCTCTGATTTTGCTTGGAGTGCAAGTTACAACAGTTATTCTTGCATTACTTAACTAATTGTCAGCACTGGCTTCATTCATTCCATGATAAAGTATGTGGTAGCATGTGAGTGGCTTGTAAAGTGTGTTTGCACATCATTATTATGGGGTACTGATGTCAAAATGATAAAACACCATGAGGCAAATGCTTAATAAGATGATGACTGTGGAAAAATGCATGATATTATGCATACCTCGGATATGGATATGGATAAAAATGTGCAACATGAGCCTGTTTGGCCTGATTATTGTTAAAGATGGGGGAAAAAAGAATAAGGACAAATTGTCTGGGGTACAAGGCATAAATTAATGACATAAGGCATAAAAAAAAAAAAGCTACAATTTCAGCATTTCAATGTGGCTGAAAATCAGAGTCTTGCTGAAGGTTTGGCTAAAGAACTAATATCATTTCACCTATTGAAAATTTCTTTAATACAGAACATAGGGTCTCATATGAATACAGGTTTTTTATTGTTGTTAGTGGTGGTGGTGGTTTTGGCTTCTGGGTGAGAGAGATGCTTCTGAGTGCCTGATAATCCTTCAGGAAGATAAATGGAATTTAGACAGATTTGTAAAGAAATAATATTTTCCTTTTGTTCCTGTTATTCAAATAGATGAGGGGAAGCCTAACCTAGTTAAATAGAGGGGTAAAGAGGTGTTTGATTAAGTCTTAGAAGCTGTTTTTTAGTAATCCTTTCCAGCTCCTGCATGACTTCTAAGAGGTCATTTGGGATATGGCTGTCTTAAGCTTATTCTGCAAGGAGACTGAATGTCACTGGGAAGAGAGAGAGGGGTGCTAGAATTGCGCTGTGAACTAAAAAGCCTTATGCTTGCAGCCTGGGTTTATTAGCTGGAACAAAAAAGATACACCAGTCCTGCCATGTGGCATCAGTCCAGTGTGGCTGAGAGGAGCTTGGATTTGTCTACACATGTCTATGGAAGCAAACTTTGGCTTTTTCTAGACTAGATGAGCATAGGGAAAGTCAAAGTTTCAGGTTTTTAATTGACTCATTTAGTGCCTGAAACACAAACCTGAGCTTCTAAAAGCCCTTGTTCAACTGTGGTCTCATCCTGGAGTTGACTAATGTCCACAGATTTTCTTCTGGCTCCTGAAGGTCTGCTTGGAGTGCTCAGGACTGCTTCAGACTTGAAAACATTGATTGAGTTAGGAATTTCCCTTCCCATTTAACTTGTAGAGCTTGTCCAGTGAGTGTGTTCAGCACATTCCCATCCCACCAGCCTTTGCCCAGAGCATTGTTGAAAGCAGAGGAAGATAGTCCTTTTTATCCAGAGCCTCAGCAGTTCATGAACTTGCCAGTTGTCTATGCAAGCATCATGGGATCTAAACTTTCACCTTGGCACAAAGTGCTCTTTGTATAATCACCGTCTAATCACTGTCTATCACTGCCTAATGGTGATAAAGATAGCGTTCATCTGTAAATCTTTTTTCCCATTCCTTGCTTCATTGCAAGAAATTGGAATTTGGAAATGTACAATGGAAGGGGCTCCCTTTGCTGTAATTAATTATGGTAGTTGGCCAGTCCATAAATCAACTCTTGATCTGTATGGAGAGAGAGAAATGTGCTCATATCAAGAAAATTTTTACATTTTCTGAAGAAGGGAAGAACTTCCTCTGTAATACTTAGAGGAAAGGAGAGTTGCCAGTGAGGATTGAGGAAGCAATTTTGCCTTCAGCATTTCTTCTCAGTTCCCTAAAGAAATATCCCTTGCAGATGATCCCATCCTAAAGATCAACATTCTGCGGGGACCCTGGACCTTAAAAGACCGAATGCTAGATGAAGAAATATATTCTGCGGTAATATGTCAAAATTACCTCTGTGGTTTCTGTTCCCCTATCAAATGATAATGATTGTATTGTCCTACTGCATACAGTCATGGAAGAGAAAGATTCTTGCTCCATTATCTCCAGTATTACTGTATTCCTGAATGATTGATAAGAAATAGAGGAAATAACAAATAAGGAAAAGGACATTCTGGTTGCAAATTATTTGATAACTTGAAATTTCTTTCAGAGGATTTTATCAAATAAGGAAATCCAAAGTTGACTTTAGCCTGAATGGGAAACAGCTTCCTTGCTTGCTTGTTTGTTTCTTTGCTTGTTTTTTCTTCTTCCCTCTACTGCCCACTTAAATATCTGAGAGTTCAATATAGTCACAGAATCAGGAAAATATAGGGATGCTGGTCAAATAATATATGCTTATTATGTCCCTTGTTGTATCATTATTCTGTACATCACTGTGGCTACTGCAATAAAAGGCAGATTTTTTCCTCTTTCTAACTCAGAAAAGTAGTGGATAAATATTTACTACACAACATAGTAACAAATCTCCAAAGTTCCTTAAAACAAATCTCTAATTAAGGTGTTCTAGCAATTTACATGTCCAAACAAACATTCATTGCATGAATTTCAGTCATTTCTATGTTAATGTTGTACTTAAATATACATATATATGTTCAGCACTGTTTGTAGATTTATTTCAGTTCTTTTCCTTTGATCACATTAAAAGTTTTTTTTTTTTTTTTTTCAGTTTTCTGTTCTGTAAATGTAAGTACAAACATTCCTGGGACAGTCAGATATATGCAAACTGAATTCAATTTCTGATAAGATGAAGAGAGAAGCCAAACTGAAATATATTCATTAATCTAAAATCAAAGAAATAATACCCCTACGTGACAAAACAGAACTTGTTTCTTTAGCTTTCTTTTCCAGGGTTTGCTTGGTCTCTTTTCTCCAGCTCATAATGCTTTTCTACGACAGTGATTCAACCAAAAGCTCAAATAGGCAAAGCCTTTGTACAACCTATGTGCTTGTTGCTTTTTATTATTTCTAATATGGGTCTTGAGGTACCACCCATAATAAGCTCATGTACTGGACTCGTTAAGTCTTACAGTGTTCTGTTGGAGCCATCTCTAAGAGGAAACATATGTTCTTCAGTAAAAATAACATTTAAAATAGTCCTAGCAATCATATTAAAAGCACTGAGTACCCGCTCGACTCTTTATCAAGTTCAGATATGACTTAAGAAAATAAAGGGGTACTAGTTCCTCCTTTCTTTTTGTCCCCCATTCATTCCCCCCATCTTTCCAATAGACTTTTGGCCACATTTTAAGAAAAGTTCAGCCTCTAAACACCGTTGACATCTTGACTGTGCAAATCCAGGACCCAGATGGGAGCACAGCCCTTTGCAAAATGTACTCCAGAAAGCTCTGGTGTGGTTGGCAGGATAATAGCATCTGTTTCTGTCTTGGAAAACAGTCTTGCTTGGAAATAATCATGATGCACCTCTGAGGAGTGCCAGCTAAGGTCAGTGCCCTGCTGCGTGTTCTGATCTGACTAGCAAATTTGAGATTGTACATCTGTTCTGATGGTGGACAGAAACACCAAGTATCAGCTCTCGTTGAAGTTGAATGTTTTCTCATGACAACAGGGTAGCAAAGATGATATCCATATGTCTGACAGACCTCATCTACTTTCATTGTCCTTCGTCAGATTCATCAGGTTCTGATGGTTATCTCCTGGCCCAGAGAAGCAGATCTGTAACAATCCCATGCTCTGAATGCTGGGGTTAAACTGCATGTTGTGTTTTATTTAGGATGGGAGCCATCATAGGAAAGTCTGTCTTTTCTTGTTTCAGAAAAAGTACCTGCCAAACAATCTAGTGAAAGCCTTTTCCAGATAAACAGGCAAATAAGATTGTCCATTGTGCATCCCTTAGGGAACATGCTGGATTGAAAATATTTGAGAAAAAAGTTGTGGGATTCTACCAAAGTTTATCACAAGTGATGAGTGCTAAAAAATGCGGAAATCTGTGTAGGTTGTTATTTAATATTGAATCAGTGATGTTACTGAATCTTGTTTGTAGTTTTCCCCTCCCATTCCTAAAACTCCAGTAAATTCTTTAAAATGAATAAACACTTCAATAAACTCTACTCAGCAACACTGTAAGACCAGGCTTGTGGCTCTATTGACATTAAAGCTATACGTAGGTAGCTTGTAAAATAATTCAGTTCCTGAAGATGGGGGAAGCCCTACCCAAACGAGCAACTTAATCAGGCTTTCCTTTTTTTTTTTTTTTTTTTTCCTTTTTAAATAGTACTGTGCTTGCGTAGTTTCTCTCCATGGGTGAAGTTTAGAACAGTGAGAAAGAAGGCCTTCGGCTGCAGAAGTGCATTTAATAGTATCGATGCCCACTGAATCTGAATATTTTATGTTTGCTCACAAACAACGTAATGCACTAAAAAGTGCATTACATGACTAAGTGATGACTAAGGAGCAATAAATTGGAACAACTGGATGATTTCCAGTCCAGTCACTATTTCTTTCCATGTATAAAAAGTTATTGAATCAGTTCCTTTTGCACTTTTACAAAACTTTAAATCAATTATCTACTTACAGATACCTTCTTCTACACGATCACTTTTTCTGCACAGCCCAAAAGATATACGTATATATTTTTCAAATACAACAAAATACAGTATTAACCCTCACTTAACCAATGTCTGCAGAAAAGAGCAATCATACCTCAAAGTATATTCAGTATCAAGACTGGGAATACCCAAAAACTGCCTCAATGTAAAAATAAAAGAATAATGACATAATCCTTGAACTAATTATCTCAAATTGCAGTCTATTCCCTGTGCAAGGTGCTTGACTGAATTGTCAGGTTAGGATTTCGTGCTGCGTGGCCAAAAAGCTTCACCTCCTGGAGTCAGTGGTGAAACAGAAACCTCTGCTTTCATTACTTTTTATAAAGGTTTCTATCTCTAAGCTGTGTAGAAGAAAAATATGAAACCAAAAATGTGCAATACTGAAGCACTGCAACACTTACTAAGTGTTTTTAAGCCACCCTTTTAGGGGATGACTCAGGGTTTCAGTCATTTGGGATCTAATTGTGCAATCTGTTGCACTGGAAGTATTCTGTTGTAAAATGGCGTGTGGAACAGCTTAACTTCCTTGCATCAGAGCGTGCTCATGCACACTTGCTGGGGATGATCTCTAGAAAAGAGGACATGCTTGTGTGACGGCGTAAGTACAACCTCATTGTCTGCAAGGACTTGTTGCAACTTAACTGCTACCTCCCCACCACACACAAAAGCTCTGGTCTGAGAGGGGACATATACTGACACTTGGATGACCTTTACTCATGCTGCTGACATGGTTGTTTTGATCATGGGCCAAGTGGTGCTTTTCCAAAAACACCTTCACACTGATTATCTAGTTATCCCCCCCAAAAACAGTTAAATTCTTCCACAGCTTCCTTGGAAAACCCTGACCAAGTAGTTCAAGCAATGGCAGTGCTAAGAACTAGGGGGTGCATCATTACAAATACATGCTGGATGCAACTGGACTCCAATATATGGATTCAGACATGAGCTCCCAGCATGGCTACTGTTTTTACAGTCAAACTGAATGAGGAACACAAACACTCTGAGGTTGTGATGTCGGGGAGCCAAACTCCAGAGCTTGCAGTAGCAGTCAATTATGACAAGAGTAAATGTGAATAAAAAGTTATTAATCAGACTGGAAATGAAACTAACTACCTTGTTTTGTGTGTGAGAACATACTGCAAATTATTGAACTTCCTCCTACTTTCATTATATAAGACAATTTCTATGCTGTTCCACAAACACTTTCATGTACATCTATTATTCTAACGTGATAAAACTTTATATAAACTATAAATAAAATATAGCAAAAAAGAATGGTTCTATACTTAATAATAATATTTTTAATCCTGAAATGATTAAATTAATGATTAAAAGATTAAATAAGCAATTAGATATTTCTTAAAACTAGGAGGTTAGGAAGAACATTGAAATGAACAAAATGCAATTTGCCTTGGACTGAAGTTAACATATCTACAATATTTTGGCATAACTAAATCCATCTAAAAGATCTGCGGTTAGAGTGCTAGATATGTTATCAGTTGCAGCAGCAACCCATGACAGGATGCCATGTTGCTGAGTTTGATGTACTTTCTGATGCTTAATCACACATGAATGTGTCTAGGCCTATAAGAGGCCCAAGGTCAAGTATATCTCTAAAGAGAATCAGTGAGCCTCTAAGCAGTCTTCCTCAGAAGTATGTTATATGAGTGCATGGAGCTGAGGTCATTGCTAAGTGACCTGCGCTGCATCCTTGTGGGTTCAGAAATACTTAGTCTTGTTCATCATCCCTCTGGAACCAAAGTTCTTGGTGATAGAGCGGGGAGACATGCATATGGTTTGCAGATTATCCAGTTCAGACCCAACAGCAATATAGCTGATTTAACCCCAGATAATAAACCCAGAAATACTGTTTATATCCCTGTGCTCTGCTAGATGACAGCAGGGAAAGATCTTCAGATAATGCAAGAAAATAAGCGATTACCAATGTTCAGATTTCTTAAGCACTATCACTTTTATAGTATTCCCTTTCAGAAAAGAAAACTTTTTCCCCTGTGTCAACCACAGAAACCATAGAAGGATGGAAATACATAAAGAATTGGTAGATTGCTAGGACTTGGGATAGGATTACTGCCTACAAATGTGAAGAAGTTCCTGTTGTGATTTATAGTATTTGCAGTAGATTTTGGAAGGGATGAGGATCTGGCTGCTAATGTATTCAAATGACTTTCTTGACATGTCTGTATCCAAGGCTGATATTTGGCCTAGTTGTCAGAGGACTTACTTGGTGCTTTCGTTATCCTGTCAGCTCCTTCTTGGAGTCCATCATCCTTTATTTCATGGGAATGGATCTCTGCTCTCTGTGTGAGGAATTAAGGCAAAAGAGATTTCTCTTCTCTTTGGCTTTGATTTCTGTGTTGGCTTTTCAAACAAGACTCCTTGAAATTTTTTGTTTGTTTGTTTTCCCATATGAGCGGATCCCATCTGTTTTTTTTTTTTTTTTTTTTTTTAAAAAAAAAAGTTGTAAAAATATCTTAGCACAAATCATAAAGTCATTGGAAAATATTAAAAGCATATATGATCAGAGCACGTGCACCTATGGCAAGATTTGTGTGGACTCTATTGTTCAAAATTAATCTATAATATTTGCTCAAGTTTCTGCATACACAGCAGTGGCATCCAAGATTTCCTTTCTTTCAATGTACTAATAGTGAAATATCATAAAGTGGGAAGGTTTCTCATTTATTACTTTTCATTTTTGGTTCCAAAATAAATACATTAAAATGAAATCAAAAATCTGGAAGGAAGAGAAAAGAAATAATTTCTTACTTATCTGAAATTAAGTTAAAGTTCATTCATTTCTTTTAGGAAACGTTCCTTTTCTGGTACTTTTTTTGCTGACAGAGATATTATCTAATGACCTTTAACTTAAAGAGACCTACATCATTTTTCTCAAATGTGAAAATCTATTAGAGCAAAGATGGTGGTAGCCAAAGACAGGAAGATGGAGATGTATTACTCAAATTATTTTCTCAGTCCCCCTAGCCCTGCTCCTGTAAATATTCCAGATTGGAGACCAATCAAAAGCATTAAAGAGCATGTAAATGCATGTTAAATCAATACAAATCCTTTTCAATATTTAGTCCCATACTGACAGTCCTATAGTGTCAATATCTATGGATGCCACTGTTCTAAATATCACATTAAAAAGCAGCTGGAATTAAAACCTTTGTTTTTAAAATGACTCAGTATTTATCACTATCAGTATGCAAAACAGTGTGAAGTAGTTGATGTTCATTTTATGTTATGGTTGAGAGGTTGAAGTATCAGTCTTTGATTTATGCAGGAAACTGACTACATGGTCCCCATGATTTTAACACTGAGTGTTACATTAGATCTCTAACATAATACAACAAAATAAGGAAAAGAACATGAGATTCAAAATGTGTAGAAATATTGTTTAAGCCAATTTTTGAGTGAAGTATGTTCACTGGAAAAATGGCATGAGTGGCTGAGCATGAAGAAAGTTCAGAAGTATAACCTGTTTCTGAAGAAATGCCTTATTCACAATCATCTTTTGCCCCAGGACAAAAAAAAAAAAAAAAAAATCCAGTAACTATGGAGTTTGACTGTTATTTGCCAAATCTGAAGTGATTATTTATGCCTCAGAAGAATGGGAGAAAGGATCAGATTAAACCTGCTTTGCCCATTTGGAAATTATCCCTCAAATGCAATGTAAGGAAGAATCAGCCTCATGAGTCTTGGGCAAAACACGGAGATTGCTTATCTTGGAGTTTGTTTGATCTCAGTTTCTGCCAAACTCCTCCTGCCATTTGCTCTCCAGGGACAGCTGTGAGCACAGGATCTTCTCGGTCTTTCTGCGATGTTACAGAGCCAAATCTATTCGTCTTTCAGTGTCTCATGTGCAACAGTGTTGTGATCAATCATGAAACAAAAGCTTGACAAAACGATGTCCCAGCAGTTCTGTTTTTCAGGCCAAGAAGAAAAAAACAAAAATAAAAATAACTCCTTAAGCTTTTCTTATAGAAGACCACAAACACAGCGAGGCAAAGTATACCTCAAGCTCATCTCCAAAAGATGGATTTAGTGCTTTGTTTCCATTTTGGAGAGAATAATGAGCTCTTGTGCCTGCGTGTCCTGTGCTCCCAAATGGAGTGTTACTTGTTCAGATATAGATTGCTTCACAGAAACTGCCTTTTGAGAAGTGTTCAGGATCCATCACATTCTGTAAAACCATAGCTTCAGACCTTCTAAGCTACACTTTTGTCTTCCTTCTATGTATTATTGAGAATTCACGAGGGGCTACAGCAGTTTTTTAGTGTTGAGAACAGTGATAAGGTCAGCACTTTTGTTTCTTTGGAAGATATATGAAGTGGCAGGAGGGCAAAGGAGCACTTACAAGCAGAATGTGGAGGGAAAAAAATAAGCACAAAGGAAAAAGACAGCCACTACTTTAAGAGGTGCATGCAGTGCAGTAATGGCTCTTTTAGCCATATTGGAACATAGCTTGCTGGTAATATATCCTTATAGGCTACTTGGCCTTAATAATAAATACAATGAGTGATCACGCATCCCATTTTAACCATGTGTTCATGAAAAGATCATTTTCTGCTGGTATCATGAGAAGTCTATTATTTCATTCAAGAAAGGCAAAGATTAAGATAATGCAATAGAGTTACCACCCTGTTATTCTTTATTGTTCTGAAATCTAAGCCAATGTATTACCTTTTTATAGAATGTCTCAAAGGAGAGCTATGTTTTTATGTGTGCATTCTTTTTTTTTTTTTTTTTTTTTTTTTTTAATAGAGCACCAGATCATACGCCGTAGGAGTTCCAAGTTCATGTGAAAGAAAGAATAATATAACATTTCATTACAAATTCAACACAATATAACAATTTTCCTTGCGTTTAATGGAGGGGTCATAGCAGCCTAATTAAAATACATATATACATAGAATTATCAGGCATATGGCCTGATGGCCATGGCGTATATAGGAGGTCGGATAATAATGTTAGGAGCTCAGGCCCTGGCAGTAAAAGTTTTAAAGAAGACAATAAACATACAAAGCCCAGCTTTGTTTGTAGCTGTGAATGACGGGGTAAAGCTCATGTGAGTATATCACACTGGCATAATGTAATACACAACTAAATTAAGGTTAGACCTGTACTCCACGGAAACCAGCAATAAAGTCTTCCCCTCTGCTGATTTTGGATCAGGTTATGTGTGGTGTGGACTTGATTCAAAGTAGTAGCAATAATGTTCGTAATTAATATACAGCCCTAAAGGGGAAATAAATAAAAGAAATCCTTCTAATAACAAAGCAGAAAGAAACATAGGCACAATTGTGTATTAAAATATTTGTGACAGGAAACTTAGGCTTTTTGTGAATTTTTCTAGAGCAAAAGATGAGTTAATGGGGTAAAATGTCATGCTGTACATTAAAAATAAACACCTGGCAAAGTATTACCACATCTGGAGCACATCACAGTATTTAAATTATATTTGGCTCGTCACTATGTGTTTCACAGCTGTAATGGCACAGAGAAGGATAATTAAAAGCAGCAGGTTACCATGGTATTTAATTAACTACTGCTGAACAATTTGTGCATTTGTGATCTGAGTGAAAACCATCCAGTAAGCTTTGGAGGAGGAAGATGATGTTTGGACAATGAGTTTATCAAAACCGTTTACCTTATGCTCTAAGGCAAGAAGTAAAGTTTTCAGAGAGCTGGAAAACTGTAAGAATCACAATGTAGTTAGGTTAGAAAGCAGCTTAAAGTAGAACAAAATCTTTCTTGCTTAAACAGAAAGCCAAAATACAG
>VZSV01000074.1:677948-688851 GCA_013398735.1 Nothocercus julius | reverse complement strand
CATGTAGTTGTTTCCTCACTTGCTCATAGAGATTCAAGAACTATGGTCCTAATATAGGAGTCTAGTTTGGAATATTATGTGTTTACTAAAGGAAATAAATATTTTGTCTTCACTTGAAGTGTTAATACAATGCAAAGTTGACCTGTAATCAGTTGTCAGACCACAGTGGTGTATCTCCTCAGGCACAGACCTTGTGGTACAGGTGTTGCTTCCTCAAAGCATGTGGTCCTGGTGGAAGTTGAGCTCTCTAGAGCAGCATGCACCATCCTTCTTTGAGGAAATGTTGGAACGGATGATCTGCAGAGGTCCTTCCTGCTCCTTCCAACCTCAGCCATTTTGTGATAGCTCGAGGCTTGCTCTTTTCTCACAAGGCTATCACTGCCATCATTTCTACCAGCTAAAGAATAGGCCTTGGGGAGATATAGTCAGCATAAGTCTTGCTATTCTTTTAAAAAGCTAGTCATCCTGTGGCCAAAAACATTGAACTATGACATTCTTGGCAGTTTATAATTGCCCAAGAAACATGGACTTCTTTCACTTATTGATGACTCTGCTGAATCCTTATGGGCAAAATAATGTGTGTAAACAACAGAACCATGGCAGAAAAAAATGTACTGATGAACTTCAAGCATGGGAGTTTGGTAAAGGAAACCTGGCTCTGACTTGGGCATTGAACTGACATGAATGAACAGCTCACTCCAAGGTAATTGTTTAAGGCTTTGTAGACAATAGCACACAAATACTGAAGCAGGACATAGAAGGTCAAGGTGGATGCTAAGCTCCTTTTTGTATGCACTAGCTAAACCATTTCAAATCCTAATTAGCTGAGATTATAAAGTGCTACCACTGTGCCTCTAAATGAGTAAACATTGAAAGAAAAATGTGAGACATATATGATGCTTAAATCCAATGTAATACATGGTTCTCCAGGTAGAAAATTTATTCATAAACGTCTCCCTTTGTGCTCTCAGTTGAGGTTAACAGCAATGTGCAGTCTTCCTAGCGGCTACTGTACCATGACTATATTTCGATATCTCAGTTGAGAAATATTGTTTTTAAATTTCACTGCAAATAGGTAGAGCAGCCTGGGCATTGACCACAGCTGATATTTTAATGCAGCGTTGGACCCTGTTCATCACTAAATGGACACGCTGGAAAGTGATTCCCTGTTCTTCACAGTAACCCAACTTCAAATTCACAGGCAGAACATCAGCCAAATTTTTTAGCACTACACTACTGACTTCAAACCTGTGCTGATGAAAAATTGGAAGTCTGACTCTATTTAATGCTATAAATAGGATGAGGTTAAATGCTGTTTCAAAATATAGAATTCTGTAAATGCAGAATCCATAAGTCCCCTGTGAATTAGTAGGGAAGGAATTCAGAATAAAACCAGAAACTATTGTTTGCTGCTATTGTACATTCACATCTTGAACTCTATGTGCAGTTCTCATCTTTTCTCTCAGAAAGGTATAGAAGAATTAGAAGAGTTAAGAATAGTAGTAAAGGATAGCAGGAGGTGTATTCTGCAGGAAAAAAGCAGATGAATCTCTGCAATAGGAGTAGGGACAGCTGAGATAGGATATGAGAGGTCACAGAAAATGTGAATAGGGAATAACTGTTCACTAAAATAAAATAAAAAAAAAAAATTAAAAAAGAGGCATGAGGTGAAATCGGCCTCTGTCAAATTCAAAGCAAAAAAGACATTTCATCGCGATGTGCCTAGGTAATCTCATTTATTGTTACTGGATAAAAGGTGTGGTAAAGGTTTGAAAAGCAATTGAATAAGTGATTGGAAGTCAAAATTTATAAGGGGCTTTTAAGCAAAAGTTGGTATCGTTATTATTAGAGACTGCCTTTCCTGCAATGTTCTGCCATATGGAAACACATTATAGGGAAGTATTGCAGTACGCTTTCCTTGTGTTTTTATTCTTTCTTGGGTGCTTTGCAAAATATTTCATCTGACTTGACAGAGTGTTCTGTAGTTTTCCACTACTGGGAAGGAAATCTAGCTGTGAAATTTGCTCTCCTAGGCTTTGCTGCTGCTTCTGCAGCTAAGAGAGGCTCTAATCTCCTCTTCAAAGAAGATGAATAGGCCCTAAAACATATTTGGTGTTGCTGAGTATGCTGAGAGTCAGACATGGTAAAAGGGTAACGAGAGACAGGCTTTGTCCAGAGCATAGAAATCCTAGATATCGATAACTCGCGGTCTAAGGACTAAATGCCCTAAAATGCCTAAAATGTGAGTAAATGTTTTAAGAATCTATTTCTTTTTTCCCTGCTGTCCAGAGTTTGCAGAGCTGAAATGCGTATTTCCCTCCAATGGAGCCAGATTACAATTTTATGTTTCTTAGACCTGTTTTCTAGAAACTATTTAAATTCTGTTGCTAATGAAGCTATTTGGGTTTACAGCAACTGAGGAATTGTCTTTTTAGTTTTGTTTCACTAATTCTGCTCTGATGCTCTCTTTCTTAGTATAAATGGATGTCCTTTGCCCTTTTTCAATGGAGATAAAAGAACAAATCTTAAGAAGTCAGATACTCAGCAATATAAAACAATGTAGTGCTGATTAAAGTGCCGCAGAATTGGCTTCATCCCACACACAGAGGAAGTGACAGTTAAATAACAAGCATATCCTTTTTTTTTTGTTTTGTTTAGCATTTACTAGAGACTTCCTTCATGTGATGCAGTTAGTTTTCTCACCTAGTTAAAATGAAAGATCAGATTAGTCACTGCTCCAGAGCACATTTGTTTCTGAGAACAGCTAAAACGAAAATTGGATTTTAAGCGATCAACCTGGAGGTCTATCATTGACCTAACTGGGTTGGCAGCAGTTCAGGACAGAACATGTGCTTCAATTATTAGGGCAGAAATAGGCCCTCAGAATAAAGGATCAGATTTAGAAGAGAGGTATAAGATTGTGTAAAATAATATCACCACAGAAAAATATCTCTAACTGTCCTCTGAGATTCCTTTTTTTTTTTTTTGGAAATATCATAGTTTTTGTTTTAAGGGTGACTAATTAATATTCCTGGAGGAAGGATGAGGTCAGAGACTCCTGCTAACTGTGTTTAACACAAAGTATTAAAGATAGTATGAGAATGAACATTTCTTCCAGAAACTGTTCTCCTCCTATACCTAATATCTTCCAGCTCACGGATTTTTATGCAACACTGTTCAGTTCACCCCGATTTTCTCTAAGACCATCAGAATCTTTATTTCCTAATTTAGCAACGTAAAATTTTTATCCTATATTCACTACCTTTTTTTATATTAACACTGGTAGTTATTTCTGAAGTCTGCGATTCATTTTAGGTGGAGTAATGATCTAACTTTTGCTAATGAAGGAATATGGCTTTAGGGAGATGTTCTCCATATTTAAAAAGATTCAGGCCTGACTCTTAAGACCAGATTTTCAAAGCCCTCAGCTGCTTTTCTCTGCTGCTACTGCTTTCAGTGTTATTGCACCCTGGAATGTAATCCCTCCATGTGTCTAAACAAAATCCTGTGCTGATAACAACATTCACTGAGAATTAAAAAAAAATAAAAAAAAAAAGAAGAGAAAAGAAAAAAAGAATTTGCAGATTAGTTATATCATTTGAAGTATAATAAGAGACATAAATAGAGATTCATTTGTTTAATAGGAGCAACAAATAAAAAGATGTGTAGGTCTAAGTTATTTACAAACATTTTCTTTAAAGTCGGTGGAGAGCTGGTTGACGTAACGCGGTGTCCCCCAGGGGTCAGTCTTTGGTCCAGTCCTGTTCAATTTATTCATCAATGACCTGGATGAAAGCACAGAGTTCTCCCTGAGCAAGTTTGC
The DNA here is from genome assembly GCA_013398735.1 of Nothocercus julius. Classification (NCBI taxonomy): domain Eukaryota; kingdom Metazoa; phylum Chordata; class Aves; order Tinamiformes; family Tinamidae; genus Nothocercus; species Nothocercus julius. Next base: position 685,028 of record VZSV01000074.1, on the reverse strand, counting down.
TGATGATACCAAACTGGCAGGAGGAGCTGATAGCCCAGAGGGCTGCGCTGCCATCCAAAGGGACCTGGATAGACTGGGTAACTGGGCAATGAGAAATCTTATGAAATTCAACAAAGACAAGTGCAAGATCCTGCACTTGGGGAAAAATAACCCCAGACACCAGTACAGAGAGGGACCTGGGCATCATTGGTGGATGACAATGTAGATGCGGAATCTTGTTGAATTCCAGGATTAACCCGATATGTCTGGGAGAGAGTGTGGGGAAGAAATGCAGTACACCCAATATGAGTGATAGGGCAGAACTTCGTTTATTGTTAGGTACAGACAGAGTATATAACATCCAGTAATTGTTGAGCCTCCTTGTCAGCAGCTCATTGGTTACAAACAGACCTTTTGGCAATAAGTGATCGGATGTTAAACAGAGCCTCTATCACTAGGGCGGTAACATAGCAGCAAGGAAACTTAGCTACTTTCTCACACTCTGGATAACTGCAAAGCTACTATTGTTTATGCAGACTACCAAAGTCACCATGCCTTTGAAAAACATACTGAGATCTCTGTATTACAAACCTAAGGCCTAACTTATGTCAGGGGCCTAGCTGAGTTAGAAACCAAGGCCGTGGTTGTTCAAAGTTTCCCATGATCCATGTCCCTATTCCTTTAGCCATTCTGCAACAATTCCCCCTTCTTTCTTTTGAACAACCAAGGCCTTGTCGGTAACTTTTTGTATCGCGGACATAGCGCAGCGCCAAGCAATGCTTATACATACTACTGTTAAAAGCAAAATACCCAGTACCCGCAATCCCTCTTTAATTAAACCCATCACCCAAGCAGGTAAATTTCTAAATAACGAACTTAACCACCCATCTAAAAGTCCCTTATCTTGAGTAATCTTTTGCGTATGTTCCCTTAACCATTTCAACTGCTTATGTATAGAATCACTGTGGTCCAAAAGGTTAAAACAACAAAGTCCTTCAAACTCTTCACATCCATGACCTTGTGCAAGTAACAGAAAGTCGATGGCAGCTCGATCTTGTGGTAGCGCAACGTCCTGCTGTATCTTCTGGGAGTGCTGCATTAACTGCTGTATTTGGCTATGTATGGCTTTAGAGTGGTCTTGTAGCTCCATGCAACACATACCGCCGATGTCCTCGCAGCCATGTCCGTGGGTCAGTAGTGGTCCCGTTCTGTAATACCGCATGACAAGTTGACCATGAGGCAGCAGTGTGCCCTCGTGGCCAAGAAGGCCAATGGGATCCTGGCCTGCATTAGGAGGAGCGTCTGCAGCAGGTCGAGGGAGGGGATCCTGCCCCTCTACTCAGCCCTGGGGAGGCCACATCTGGAGCACTGTGTCCAGTTCTGGGCTCCCCAGTTCAAGAGGGATGTGGAGCTGCTGGAGAGAGTCCAGTGCAGGGCTACAACGATTATCAGGGCCCTGGAACATCTGTCCGATGAGGAAGGACTGAGAGAGCTGGTCCTGTTCAGCCTGGAGAAGAGAAGACTGAGAGGAGACCTGATTAGTCTCTGTAAGTACCTCAAGGGAGGCAGTGAGGAGGATGGGGCTGGCCTCTTCTCAGTGGTGGCCGCTGATAAGACTAGAGGAAACAGCCATGAACTGAAACACCAAAAGTTCCACAGGAACTTAAGGAAAAATTTATTGATGGTGAGGGTGACAGAGCACTGGAACAGGCTGCCCAGAGAGGTTGTGGATCCTCCTTCTCTGGAGATCTGCCAAACCCGCTTGGACACAGTCCTGTGCCACATGCTCTAGGTGACCCTGCGTGTGCAGGGTGGAGTTGGCCTAGATGACCTCTAGAGGTCCCTTCCAACCTTAAGCATTCTATCATTCTATGATAATTAGCTGAGAAAACTGTGCCGTTTATCTCATGCTAAAAGAGATGACGTTCAGATGGAAACATCCCCGTCCAAACCTTGAAGACCAGATCTCCTTTGAGTCAGCCTAGCTAAGACATAGGTCCCTTCAGGACACATGGTTCCCACCTTCAGACACTGTGAGAGTGAAGAAGTACTAGTACATGTCTGGGAAGCATTAGCCAAAATGAGGTAGGTATTTCCAGGTCATTCAAGGGGATGATCATATGATCATCTCAGTGATATAAACTTTTTGGCTACCTGTCATTCGGCTAAAAGAAAGATGTTCTTCCAGGAGATAGCTGTAAGCACTATCCAGAGCAGTTAGCTGCTCTGGATCATCCGCTAAAGAAGTACACCCTTTTTCATTCAGCTATACTGTGAGAAAATCAAGGAAGACTAAGGTAGTTATCTGCAGGTATAGTGATGAAATCTAACCCTAAACAGAATGCAGCTGTTTCTCTCAATTAAATTTTATTCTTTTCAGGAGACTGGTGCCATCACTTCGGTTTTGGTGCATTTCATTTTATTTTATTTTTCACGTTCCCATACTGTTCTTTATATGCTTCTTCTGGAAGAGTCTACAGTATTGCAAAAAGTGCCATAATGCAGCACATTTCAAAAGAAGATTCATTTTAATTTCCATGCAGTGAGTAATATATGTCCAAGAAAAATGTAAGAATGGCATCTCCATTGTATCCTTCTAATCACAACAGGACACTCTTAAGAGACAATAGAGCTTTAAAATTATTCAGTGCTGAATAAAGCTATATGTCTATGCCATTTTCTTCATTTATTCATATATATATACATATATAGCAAAATACATTATTAATTATAAATATATAAATAAGATTATATAAATATTATATATAAGCTTTTTTGGTGGTAAATACTATACAGAAAGATAGTAGAGAAAGTATAGGCACATGCTGAGCCTTTAGGCCTAAGGTGAAAGCTTCAATTGCAAGTACTAGACAGATTTTTAACATAAATATGAAAAAAAAAAAAAAAAAGTCTGAAATCACTGGAGTTAGAACAACACTCAGCTACCCCCTGAAAATACCTTACTCCTGAGGGAGAAGGAAGAGAAGGTTTAAGATGTGAAGCTGTTCTTATATGCAGTCTCCTCTCCCAAGTTTCAGACTAGGAGAAACCAGACATTTTTACTAATGAAGCACTTGATGTTAATGTAAAGTTTTAAACTTTCTGTAGAAAGATCAGAATATCTAAGTCACCAGTGGTATTGAGTGGCTAAGAGTAAGAGTTGGGTTGAGTATCTGCCTGTGGTACAAGTTCTCTAAGTTAGATAATGGTGCTCTGGTTTCGTTAACAAAAATCAAACATTCTTTCCTCTTTCTAGTTTTCTTCTAAACATTACAGGAGAATAATGATCTATTTTATGTATGGAACAGGTTCTTAGTTTGTAATGTCTTATCTGAATTGTGATGATGATCCTGTATCACTCTTGCTGGTAGATGAGCTGTCATTAACAACTCGAACATGCTTAAAAATATCATCAATACCTGGAGTGATATGTTGATAAAAAGGGTCTATAATGGGAACTTAAGTATAGAGGATTGCCACTGCTTGTTTTAAAAGCTTTGGAACACAATTATATTTCCCAAAATCCCTCAATGAATGTAGTTCAAGCCATTCATCACCACTGGGTTATTTTGATCTTACCTCTAAAAGATATTCAGGACATTAATCACTTTCTGTATAGGTTCCTGTAAGAGTTGTGTCTTTACAACCTCTTGAGGAGTATAATTTCTACAGTACTCTGTGTCACGGTTTTGTCTACAACAGTTGACTGTTGTATTCCAGGTACCTTTGGATTTGTTAACATATTCTGAGAGCACTCCCGACATTTCAGAAAGTTTTCCTTAGTTTTTAATAACTAGAAAGGACTGTGGAAGAACTTGATGAATATTCCCAGCAATGACCGACATTACTGATAGGGAATTTATAGGTTGTTACTAATTTATTCTGGCTTGAGTTTACTCCTGAAAATTGTTTCACGGTCAAATTCTGGTCACTGAGAGAAATTACATGACGAAAAGTCCTCAAGTGTCTATATATACATGTTTGTGTATTCATATGCACACATACATATATGCATACATGTGCATATATATATATATATATATATGTATGCATGTGTGGACATCTACATGTATAAATATATATATGTGTGTGTGTTTATATATTCTCACATAACAAAAAAAACAACATATGTGTAAGGCTTTAGATTGCATGACTTGCCCATAAACAGCTAAAAAAACCTGTTTCCTCCAAACATGCAACATTTATTTTATTAGTTTTATTAGTTATTCCAGCCAAAGAACAAAACCATAATGAGCTACATTTAACTAGTAGATTTTGGCAACAGTTCAGAGTAATTTCATCCAATTATATTTAGATGAAGTTTTCTTTTTAAAATGCAGTGTTTAATCTAAACCAAAATTAGATTTCCCATTTAAAACTGATCATTTGTCTTTTAAATAGCTATTAGGAGCAACACAGTTCAGTTGGCTGATTCTCTAATAGGCTTTTATGGAATAGATTTAGTTTCTCACAGCTATGGAATTTGCACTGAGATATGTCTTTCAGTGTTTTGATGGTGGTGATGGCAGGTTTTAGACATACTAGTTGAATGTTTATATAGGGTTGGCATCTAAATAGGTAAAGGAAAATGTAGATTTCAAAATCTCTTGTGAAAGCACAAGATTATGATAATGAGATTCTATAGATAGAGGTGGAGGTAGAAAGGATGGAGGTAGAAAGGCTCAAAACCATCAGGGAATGTGAAAGAGAAATAGACTGATGGAGCTGCGTTCTGCAGTCTTCCCAGGAAAGCCACCCAGAGAACCCCCCAATTCAGTCTGTAAATCCGGTACCTTCTTGCCATAGGGCAGAGGGAGCAGAGTTAACAGTGTCAAGAGATGAATAACAATGAAAACAAGGTCCCTATTCGAGGTGGCAGGAGAGCCCTTCCCCAGCCTGCCTCACCCCCACTGGTGACCACGTCCAAAAGGTACAAGGCGCTGGAACTTGGGGATCGGATAGATGAGGTCACGAACCAAGGCCCATCTAGGGGGCTGTCTACAGAGAGGCAGGCGGGTCCACGCCCCAAGGCTGCTGCCCCCGGAAGAAGCGGTGGGTGATTGTCGTGGGTGACTCCCTGCTGCAGGGCACGGAGGCACAGATCTGCAGACCTGACCCCTTATCCAGAGAGGTCTGCTGCTTGCCAGGGGCTCCAATATGGGATGTCGCAGAGAGGCTCCCAAGGCTTGTCTGGGAGTCTGACTATTATCCTCTGGTATTGTTTCACATGGGCACTAATGATGCCATGGGGAAACTGGGGGACATCAAGCAAGATTTCAGAGCCCTAGGGATGGCCATCTAAGGTATGGGAGCCCAGGTTGTGTTCTCCTTTGTCCTACCGATGAGGGGAATGGATTCAAGGAGGAGAAGGCGGATATGGCACATTAACAACTGGCTGTGCCGCTGGTCTTGCCCACAGGGTTTCAGCTTTTATGACCATGGGACTCTGTTTGATGGCCACCAGCTAGTGGAGAAGGATGGGAACCACCTCAGCAAGAGGGGCACACATGTCTTTGCCAAAAGGCTGGCCAACCTGATGAGGAGGGCTTTAAACTAAGCAAGAAGGGGGAAGGGGAGTGTCACACAGACAGGGCAGCCACCACCACCAGTCATAGTCAGATGGCATGCAGCGGGAGCATGGTAGTGGGGAAGTGAGGATAGGAGACAATTCTAGAGGGTCCTCTTTCACCCTTCCTGGGAAACCTGCAGGCTCCATTACTTCCCTTAAATGCCTGTATACCAATGCACACAGCACGGGGAATAAGCAGGACGAACTGGAGATCTGTGTGTGGTCCCAGGGTTGTGATCTCATTGGAATCACAGAGACATGGTGGGATAGCTCTGATGACATCAACTGGAAGGACAACACAGGCAGGCACAAACAGTCCTCGAGGTTCCTGCAGTGCATGGATGATAACTTTATGATGCAGGTTGTGGAGGAGCCAACGAGGAGAGGTGGGCTACTGGACCTTGTGCTGACAAAAAGAGAGGGACTTGTTGGAGATGTGAAGGTGGGGGTAGCCTCGGCTGCAGTGACCATGAGCTGGTGGAGTCCAGGATCCAACGAGGAGGGAGCAGGGCTGTAAGTAGCCTTGCAACCATGAACTTCAGGAGGGCCAACTTTGGCCTCTTTAGGGACCTCCTCAGAAGTATCCCATGGGCTAGAGCTCTAGAACATAGGGGAACCCAAGAGAGATTTTTTTTTTTTTTTTCAAGCAGCACCTCCTCCACGCCCAGCAGCGGTGCATCCCTGTGTGTAAGAAGTCAGGCAGAGGGGGCAGGAGGCCTGCGTGGATGAGCAAGGACCTTGTGGCATTACTCAAGCAGAAGAAGGCAGTATACAGAATGTGAAAAAAAGGACAGGCCCCTTGGGAGAAATACAGGAATATTGTCAGAGAATGCAGGGAAGCGACACAGAAAGCTAAGGCATGGTTGGAAGTCAATCTGTCAAGGGATGTTAAAAATAACAAGAAAAACTTCAAATACATTAACAGCAAAAGGAAGATCAGGGAAAATGTGGGTCCGCTGGTGAATGGGGTGGGTACCCTGGTTACAAAAAAACAGAAAAAGCAGAGTTGCTGAACGCCTTCTTTGCTTCGGTGTTTACCAAGGGCAGTCCTTTAGAGTCCCAGACCCTAGGAACAAGAGAGGAACCCTGGAGAGAGGAAGACTTGCCCCAGGCTGAGAAAGACTGGGTCATAGATCACCTAAGGCAACTCGATACCCACAAATCCATGGGCCCTGATGGGATGCACCCCAGAGTGCTGCTGGAGCTGGCAGATGTCATAGCTAAGCCACTCTCCATCACCTTTGAAAGGTCCTGGAGAAGAGGGGAGGTGCCGGAGGACTGGAAGAAAGCCAATGTCACACCAGTCTTCAGAAAAGGCAAGAGGGAGGACCCAGGCAACTACCGGCCAGTGAACCTCACTTCCATCCCTGGAAAAGTGATGGAACAGCTCCTCCTGGCAGTTGTCTCCAGGCACGTGGAGGACAAGAAGGTGCTCAGGAGTAGTCAGCATGGATTCACCAAGGGGAAATCATGCTTGACTAACCTGATCGCCTTCTATGACGGAATGACTAGCTGGATGGATGAGGGGACAG
>VZSV01000074.1:620792-635554 GCA_013398735.1 Nothocercus julius | reverse complement strand
AGACTTCTGGAAGATATTCTCATGTTCAACATAATTTTAATAATGATTAAGACATTGCTAGGAAGTCCTTGCCTTGAATTAATCTCCAGGAAAGGGATAGTTTTAATTCCTTTAGACATTATTGAAAAATCTTAACATTGATTTTGTGTCAAATAAGTATTGAGAATGAAAAATAGTGTTTATGTCAATGTGATTTTGTGATTGTGGATAAATAAGGAATTTCTTTTGTTGCTGACTCTGTTCCTGTTCGCATGGAAATCGGAAGTCAATTTGCAGAAGACAAAATCAGATTTGAACCAGGACTATCCACTGTGTGTTTTTCCAATAGACCTGAGGCAGGGGCTATGTCTCATTTCTATTTATCATAGAGCTTGGTTAAGTCCAAACTCAGCAGGGAACTGACAGAAACTACAAAACAAATCCTGATTCTACTTGTTTTATATGTACCTACAGAAAGCTTTAGCTTTACTTTTGTAGTCTTGTCACTAGCCTTGCATATTTGAATTATTTATGTGCAGTTTCTTGAAAAGACTTGATTTTCCAGCTTTCTGAGGAACAAGACTTAGTTGGAATGCGATAGTGGGAGCTTGGAAGTGCAGTGTTTTCACTGTAAGATGTACCGGCTATCCTTTAGTAGTGGAGCAGAAAGTACCTTCTTTTCCAGCTGTGCTGCAGCAGAAGTGTGTGTGTAGGAGGAATTATTGAGCATGCTGACTGTGAGAGAGACCTAAGCTGTCTCACTTCACAAAGTGGTAGCAAAAGGACCAGCAACTCAGCTGAATTAGAAGTGGTGGGATGAAGCTTAGAACAGAGGGAACAGCAAGATAAAAAGCAAAGAGGCAGTTTTGTAGAAAAAGCAGATAACAGGTGAGAAGTGAATGGGGTGCTGAATGGAATGCAGATGAATAGACATGCAGATGTTTTGGATTTAAAGTACATACTGTAGATGGCCATATATAACTGCTATTTTCTCCATGCTATCATTAAATCAGCAGTAGCTTTTAACTAAAACATCTGGTGGCTTTCATAATTTGTTATATATATATGTGTATATATATATATAGAGAGAGAGAGAGAGCGAGAGAGAGAAAGTTACTTGTTTTGCAAAAGCTAGAAGAACTTTTGTGGCAAATGATACTATCCGAAACCTAAGAGGCCTCCTTTCTGCTTTCTTTTTCCTAAACGGCAAAGAGGAATGAAGAAAGTTTACTGTTTTTTGTTTTGTTTTGTTTGTTTGTTTGTTTTCCTCATCATCTTTGAAGATCATCTTTGTTTGTTTAAACTCCATCAAGGGCCCCAGATGCTTGATAGAGAAAACCTTACCAATGTAATTTTGCCTCTTTCTCTGTTGCTGTACCTGGCATTTCACCCTGATTTGCTTTGTTTATTAAGAACATAAGATTTTCAAATGAAACCAAAATTTTAAGTGCTTTGATATTTAAATTCCCAATCTAAGAAGCATTAAAGGGTTTTCATGATGTTGGCTCTTAGTCAATCTTCCTTTTCCAAACTAATAGTGACAGCTGAGCCAACTGATTTCAGCTATTCATGCTCTGTAAGTAACCTCACTAAAACAAATTCAATCACCTTTATTCATGTAGGCTAGCATTTTTCAAAAAGCCTAATTGAATTAGAAAACAAATCTTTGCAGGCTTGTCTGAAAATCTTATTGATGTTGCCCCTGAAGGATAAAGACTATAGAGAAAACAAATGGATCTCTTTTAAAGAAAATTATTGTACGAGTAAAGACAGAAAAAGAGCTGCCTGGAAGATGACCAGCATTTGGGTGAACTGCATACTACAAGCTCTTCTCAAGAGCGATCCTACTGCTTTTCCAATGTTGAATAAATTTCCTATCAAGGCATTAGAAGGGCATTCTCTGAACTTCTAGATATTTGGAATACTATTGCAATGATAAGGCAAACTATTTTATCTCATGAATTTAGCCTGGAAAGTCTGAACCAGAAAAGCCTCTTCTGTATATATCTACATCCCTCGACTGACCTATGTTCCTTAGATGTGGCACGCTTTAATGAAGAATTAAACCAAAAGGTGTCTTATTTAAGACAGCTAGGAAAATCTTTGAAACTGTTACCAGGCCTACAGAAGCAAGACCCTCATTTGGAGAGACTCCAAACAATATCTTGCCTAAACCTCTGTTTCCACAAGGTCAGGGGCACCAACACTTAGGGCCTTCTGAGAGCAGAGCTGAAAGAAAGTCTCCTCTGAAAGCAACACTTCTCATTCTTCCATGCCACCTGGAGACAGAGTAACTTTGAGAAGTATACGGCCACGGTGGTGTATAACCCATCAGTCATACTTAAAGAAAGGACATCCTCTGCTCAAATGCCTGAAGTACTGACAGACAGTGGGATTCTCCTTTTAGGAGCATTTAAGGCAGCTCAAGATACACCAGTGTTCCCAGCAAGGGGCAGTATGTCTTTGGCAAGTGGAGGGACATGTTACACTCCTGCTCACGAGTGATCTGTATTTCTCAGGAGCACAAATGAGAAGCTGAGGGCTTCTTTAGGGATATTTTGTTTGTTATTGTTTTTTTCAGAACCTCAGGCACAGTCCCATATTCCCATAGCTTACGCAGTAACTCATATTTCTGGGTTGCATATTTTTCATTAGCAACATACTGTAGATCATCCAATGCAGCATGATTTGCTATCGTCTGGGAAGCTTGACATCTGCAGAAATTTTGCAGCCTCATTTACTTTATTACGCCAATCATATTTTAAATGGATGCACACATTTTGCATGGTCTCCATTCAATATTTATTTATATGATTGGCAAGCTACTTATGATGTCCTATCTCTTCTGCAAGTATACCCATCTTATTCTTCTTTATTTTACATTCTCAGAGTTCAGAGCAGGAAGGGAGCGTTGAAAAACCTGTAGATTTTGAGTTTACTGTTGAAGAACTGAGATTTGGTCTTAATGAAGCAGCTTGAGATTTCAAGATGAACTCCATCCAGTTTAAATCAGGTCACTGTTATGATTTCAGATTGTGAATCTTTTTCTAGTGATCTTGTCATGCAAGACAATTTACAGGAACTGTTTTGTATAGATACGTGCTCTAGTGACTGTAGTAACCACCCCTGTTTAGAGTGCGTGCTTGAAACCGTTAATCAGAAAACAGGATGTCTTCCTCTAGATGACAGGAAAAATAATAATAAGAGGGAAAGGAGCAAAATATTTTGAAAGACTGAGCTGAACAATTATCATATTAGTGGATGTTTGCCTGTTTCTGGTGACACTTGTCTGCCTATAAAAGACTTGCTATTTCACCACAAGGAAAGCAGGATTATCCAGAGGAGAAAGTGTCCTCAACTCCTCAAGAGTAGGAAGATTGAGTTGTATGAAAAGGATGCTGATTCTACTAAAAAAAAAAAAAAGAAAAAAAAAGAAGAAAAAAAACCCTTTTATTGAAATCTCATAAATTTTACATATTAATGAAATTGAGGGATATCTTTTTATTCTTCTGCTTTGTGGATTCTCATATTGGATTAATACATTCTTATATGAAAAAAAAATTGTACCTCATATGTTGGGACTGAAGCAGTGGTCTGAGGGAAAAAAAAAAAAAAAAATCTATGATGTTTTTCCAGTGTTGTGCAAGCACAGTGGACTTTGGACAATCTGCTGGACAAAGGAGCTTACTTCCAGTGCTACAACTCCTATGTGTGAGTCTCCACTGAAAGATGGATTCAGCAATCCTCTGGCTTTAGATAAGAGTGAGTACACAGGGCCAGTAAATATCTAGCCAACTAAAAGAGTAGAAATACTCTTTAGAGGTCACTGCACTGAAGTGGACAAAGATATGATGAAATATAAAGTTTCTTTCACTGACATAAGTGAAGCATTTCCAGTCTTAGGACTAGAACAGGAGACAAATCCAGATATAGTAATTTACCTCAGGGAAAGTGTTTATTTTTATATCCCCAAGGAAAAGTAAAGTGACTTCTGATGGTCTTTTCAGAGACTTATCTTCTCATAAAATAACTGATTTAAATAAAAAAAAAAAAAAGAGAGGGGCACAAACTTGGTCTCTTGGTCTACCTTCATAGGGGTAGTACTCTCAGGAAAAATCTAGAGTGAGGAATAAAAGTAGATTCAAAAAGAACTCAGTAGCATTACAGGTTATTTGTTGAATATGTCAAAAATTGTGGACTCTGTAGAACTGTATTCACTGTCTTAGCCTCAGGACTATTCTTTTGATATTGATAGAAGAAGAATATGAAAAACAGAATCATCACAAAAATCAGGACAAATTTACATAAATCCACAATAATAATAATGAAAAAACTCCAGTATTTTCAATTTAACTTATTTTTCCTGAAAGTACTGAAATGTGCTTTAGGTGCTTATTTTTTCAACTTTCAAATAGTTTTCTTATAGATCTTTTTCATCTGTGTCACAAATGTACTATCACCATATGATTTAGTTTTAATTAACATTGTTTTAAAGCTTTTTCAAAAAGTTAGATTCTTCATTTTTTTTTTTTTTAGAAGAGCTAACATTAAGTCCATAAAATCTTAATATGTTAAAATGACCATGAGGCTCTATTGCCTGCATAACTCCTGGATAAAAAGTAAAGGAACTAGATCTATTTTTTTTCCTTTCTGCTCACTAAAGCAGATATTTTTATCAACAAGCAATTAACCGTTAGTAAGTGCTTATTTAAATCGAAACACATATTTGTGACAGATCATTTGAAGTGTAAATACTTTGTGTGCCAGAATGTCTTTCAGTTTCACAGAACTTTTTCAATTAAACTCTTTGCTTTGCAGCCACTAAAGATACTGTCACATAGGATATCAATGCTCTGAATAATAATAAAAGAGATATTAGAATGAAAATGCTTCACTGAAGTTTAGAACTTGCTGGTTATTTTTTGATTGAGTGTTCTTAGTGAGACTGTGGTTAAGATTTATTTTCTGTGCTCTTACTCTCTCTTTGTGTGTGTATGTGCACATGTGTGTGATGACATGGGAGATGGTATCATCTATCTCCCTTTAAAAGTTTGTTTCAGCAAGACTCCCAGTTCAAAAGTCATGTCCTTCTTGTGTGTGTGTATATGTTCCCTTTTTTCAGTTTAGGAATACGTAAAGGATTTCATTTTTGCCAGGGTTTCACAACTGCATGTTGAAATTCATTGCAACAATTTAAGACTGGCTGGTATTTGTCTTCACTAAGAGACATCATAAGAGTTCTCTCTCACAGTGGCTATTTATAATTCTCTTTGTTTATGAAATACTTTTAAATTAACTATATAAATCACAAATATTTAATTGAGTAAATCCTCTTGAAAAGGAAGATATTATATAAGAAAAAATTTTCCCTAACCATTTCACATTTGAAGCACCAGCATTTGTAAGTTCAGTGCTGCCATTTCTTATGATTGCATTGTGAGCCTCATAATATATTCCTAAAGTCACAGCTTCTGGAATTATGAATGCTTCTACTTTTCTTAAAGAGAAATACGAAGTTTCTATTCTCTCAGCATTTTAGGCAGAAGGAGGAAAGGAAGAAAAATTTAAGCAAGGGCAGTCCAAGCATGGAGTTGCATCCAAGAAAGTAACTTACAACCTAGTGCTCAGACAGCTTTTACAATTTTCTTAAAGTAGTATTTTAGGAGTTTGTGTTTTTTTACAAAAAGATTTGCAACACTGTACTTAGAGTTGAATTATGTGTGCCTATAGTACAGAGCTACAACTAATTGAAAATTTCAAGTTTCTTCAACTAAATTAAGACCATATCAAAAACCTCAAAAATCTTCCAGTCAATTGAAGCTCAGATGAAAAGCATCAACTGACTACCACTCCTTCAAGTGGCTTCAATTCCATCCTAAATAACAGAAAAGTTAAACTAAATGATACCTCTTCCAAATGAACCTCCTGTTAGAGTAGATACAATCTACTGAAATAGCTTAATCTTAATTCCACAGATCTGATTCTTTCCAAAGTGCCTGGAGTAGTCAATTTCTTTTCTATTGTGAGTTCAACTCCTAATCATGTAAAGAAGCCATGACAATCCTGTCTGCTTCAATTAAATGCATACCACAGAATAAACCTTCTCCATCTGCTTGACTTAATGATTAGGGCAAGAAAAACAGAGCATTTCAATTCGGCATCAACTAATTAGGTATATTTTTGGAAATTTATGCAGACAGTGAAGGAATATCAACAGGCGGTGAGTAGAGATCATCAAGAAGAGACTTAAATAAAATCTCATGAAAAACATCAGGAATGCAATAAAACAGTGGAGAGTAGAGAGTAGAGAGCAGGGTTATGCTTTGTTCTGCTCAGTTGCATCAGTTTAGAGAGGTTGTGGAGCTAATATTTTAAACATATTTTGTTCAAAGATTTTTTTTTTTTGTCTTTTCCAGGAGGACTTACCTACAGTTTGTAGTATTCTTCTGATGGCAAAATAGATGTGTCTCTTGTTGAATCTGTATAAAAGATGGAGATGGGAGAAAAATCTCTGTGGAGAAAATCTGTCTGTATAACACATACAAAAAAAAAAAAATCTCCCTTCTTTTTATTTTGAGACTCCATTTCAAACTCAGGAGCTGTCCACAATTGTCAGATGGAATCCATAGATATGATTTGGTGCCCTTGTAAATTATGAAAAAAGTCACCTCACCTCCCTAAATAAGGTATATTAGCAAGTACTAGGTAACATTAACATTAATAGCATAAGAGCTGAGAACAACACAGAAAGGAGCAAAGTATGATTTGTTTTATTTACACTGGATTACTTGAATAATTCTGAAGCAATGATGCTACAAGAGGAGCAGTATGAGGTACTAAACTACGGATGGCAACACAGGAAAGAAACTTAAGCTGTGTCATTTTTTTCTTGAACTTTGCATCATTTCTCTTTTCAGCTTAACTAACATGAAAATTTGGACTAAAAAAAAAAAATTAAAGGAAATTATCTCTCTAAAAATGCAGAAAACGTAAAGCAGGGTTTCCAGAAGTCTAATTAAATAGATGAGAATGAGGATGGGTAGCTGATAATGAGGACCAGCTTCTAATCATTTGTATTTAAGTGGCCAATCTCTGAAAATCCAATTAGACCACAAAGGATATGTAAAATGAGTAGTTAAAACACTGAACATTAGCAGTCCTCAGGAAAGATTATTTAAAATGCATAAGGAAAGATGAATGCCTTTGAATGGGCTTATTAGAAGTAGAAAGCTGCTACTGCTGATTGTGTTGGTTCTTCAGGGCTATGCTGCTAAAAGCTTAAGTGCTTAGTTCTAAGCTGGATAGAGAGAAGTATATCTCTTCTCAGGAAATTCATGGCTCTTTGTTTTTGTGCAGTCAAATGAGCATAGCAGATAAATCAGTCTTTGCAAATTAATAGCCTGCCTGTTATATTTGGCCAGTTCTTCCCTTGGATTGTCATAACCCGCAGGCAAAAGGTTGCAGCCCTCAGCAAGACATAAAACACTAGAAACCAAATGCCAGCTCTAAAAAAAAAAAGCTTGAAGAAAAATCTGAAGCTGGATCTCTTCAGGATATGCTGTAACTGCTCCACTGTATGAAGAGGAGAGACTCTTTATTTCCCTTTCCATGAGTTGGCCTTTGCCTGTGGTAGTTCCTCTACTCCAAGAAAGGACTCAAGACAAAGGAACCTGAAAGTCCCTTGCTCAAATCCAGGTTTTGAAAAGACTTCTCTCATGGTTTTTTTAAAAAAAAAAAAAAAAAAAAAAAAAAGTGCTTAACTTTGTGTCTAGTCTCTCTAGTCAGTGTGCTGACTTCAGAGCATCCTATAGATTTGGCAGTTTGCCCTCCCTCCAGCTCACATTTTGTTCAGCTCCATGTGTTTTGCAAGGACAAATATGACTTGAATTATATTAAAGTCAGTGATATTAACACTGACTCACTTTTAGGGAACTTCTTCTAGCCACTGGATGCTAACTTGAGGTACCCAGATAACTATAAAAATCTCCCATCTCATGCTGATGACAAAGAAAAGCTATCTGAGATGGCACTAGTAGTCTACTGTAGTGCCACTGCTTAAAGTGTATTGAATCCAGGTAAAATGTAAGATGAAAATGTTGATCAGGTGTGGTAATTAGGTAACTGATACACTATGAGTACTTTTGTCTTAGATTGTAAGGACTTCAACCACTTGTGCTACCAATTGTTTACATTAATGAAAGAACATTTTCAATCCTATTTTAACTTTCTCCCTGCTCATAAGTCCCTCTCAATTGTAACTGGGCTGCAGATGACTGTTCATGATTCCTGGTGTTAGTTCAGGAGACAAAGCCTTCAAGAAAAAAATTAAAACATGATCTGCTCTTAAAGTGATACAGAAATTCTCAGAACCCTTGGCCAGATGGACTAAAAGACTTCTTGTAAAGTCTTAACAGAACATTAACAGAAAATGAAATACCATCCCTTGTTAGATGCAGTTTGAGGATATCTTACTGTTTCCTGTCTCATATAAATCCTTAAATAAAAGTAAGAAAGAGACAAAAAACAATTAGATGATGCACTCTTAGTAATAAAATATATGCTAGAAAACAGGAAAGCTTTTAGCATCCTACCCTTCTAAGAAAGGACATAGATTTTGATTAAAACATTGGATATGGAGAAGTCATTGCCAGTATATGAAATGGGCAATAAAGTATATTAAATGCTACCATAAGCAGCATCATCAGATCTATTCCACCAATGCCAAACCTCAAAGAGAAGCTGAATTGATTGCACTGAAATGTGTATTTTCAGAGAGAATTCCTTTTTCTCCTTGCTGACAATAAAATATATATATAAAAGGAACAGAACTCAGATTGTGGCCTTGCCTGCCTATAACAATGATGGGTTTAATCTTATGCAGAAATTACATCAATTCTCCTGTCATCAGGGCTAAATGATGTAAGTGAAGATTGTTATAAAATGGCTAGCCTATTCCTCAGAAGAAAGCAGGTATCTTTTGAGAGCTTTTTTGTCTCTTACATGACCATGATTTTTTTAACTATAATCAGGGAACTATTTAGAAAAAAAATCAGATTAGTAAATATGCCATACATAATATCTTGAGAATTTTTCCCCCTGGACTCTCAACACATACACAGATTTGGCTCTCTTTGTTGGTCAGTGAAACTGGAAGTAAATTCCCCATTAGAGTTACTGTGAGAATTTATGCTAGTTGAAGCTTTTTCACTTAGCTTAGAGCCATTTAGTCTCTAAGCATGATATCTCCTGCAATCTCCTGATTGTATCACATTACTTGCTGGCAATGAATCAGGAAAGTCATCCTATTTTCCACTCCTGGAACCCTATAAAAGTTGAAAGAACTTATTTACTTGACTCTCTGATTTACAAAGTATAGTTTCAGATGTGTTAAGATGTTGCAGCATCATTTCCCATCTCAATGATAAATGCCTTTTAATAATCAGATAAGAGAAAAATTCTGCATTACTCTCTACCCACAGCTTTATTTGATTATGAACTTTTGTTCCCTGGAGATTTTTTTTTATTTTTCCTTTGGACTGAGAAAAAGAAAGAAATGAGGAGAGAGAAGTGGTACAGGGATGCTGAAAAGTTTTGTGACATAAGCAGGAGTGTTAGTTCAGAGATGATCTTAAAAAGAACTTTCTACAAGATCTCCCACTTACTTGTTTTGAAGATAGCAAGATATGTCTTCTTTCAGTGAAAAGTCCTGTCCTCAAGTATTAATTTCTGCTGAAAGTTAGCAGACTCAGATATGCTGGCTATACTGCTCCTACCATTACCCTGAATTAATTTTTGGTTGGAAGTGCCTGTTTGACTTGAGCAGTTAAATGTTAATGTTTTTACCAACACTACTTATTTTGACTTAAATGGGTTAGAACATGCACTCATAAGTCATTTGAAGTATTGATCTAACAAAGCAATGACTTCTGACAGAGCAGAAGCTATAAGTAACTGAAGTAGGACTGTGATACCTTCACATAGGAATACAGTGACTTCCAGAACTTACCTTCACCCACAGCTTAAAGGGTCAAGCCAAAATGTACACAGAAACTGTAGCCTGTGCTTTCAAAAGAAAAGTTTGTTGTTATCTGTCTTCTGGGTTTTGGTCTGCCTTTCTAAACTATGTCCTAAAGGGATCTTGGCTGTCAGTCTGATTTTTTCTGGCACTGACCAGAAATGCTAGCAGACAGACTTACGTACAGGGAGCCTATTGCTTTTATGTCTCTCTTGGATATAAAATACTTTTCCTTTTACTGGATTCGCTTCCAAGGCTGTTCCTATTTCTGAATTGAAGGGAAACACTTCAAGAAATTCTGGAAAAACCTAATTCACTTTGAAGTTCAGATTCAGAGTATTCAGATTGTAAAGTATTTATATTCAGTCAACATGGGTTGGCAGCCAATTTTTTTTTTTAGAAACATCATGATTCATGATGCAACTTTTAATGAAGTATTTGATCGTGTTGGATTTCTCTTTTAATTTGTCTCTCATCATTCCTCTGCTGTTCTTGCAAGAAGTCATAAAATTAAAATTGAAATTCATCTTTTAGAAAAATTGTAAAAGTGAAGCTTTATTTGCTTATGATAATATCTCAGTTAAAGCAAGGCTATATTTCATTTGAGGAGTGCCTTTATTGTTTCTGTTGGTACATGCTTATGAAGAGTTTTGTAAGGTCAGAGAAGTTATAGTGTGACCTAAATTAGAGAAGAGCAGAATTTTTCAAAAGAATATGTCTTTTAAAATGTCAGAAGTCTATGAAACTTGTAAATATGCAAACAAAATGTCCATTACACTATTATTAGCTATTAGATAGTAATTATATTATTTTATATTACACTATCAGCAGTTGCTTAGTGATACAGCTTCTGATATTGCAGGGAGGGGAAAACTTGTGTTGTCCTTATCTGAACTGATCAAAATATACATGCATGCCACTAGTAGGGAGCCAAGATAATAAAGTAGTTATGCACCCCATGCTTTAGTAGGATATACTAGATCAACCTTGATACTGCATCATGCAGTATTGTATTAAATTATATATATTTTTGCATGTTTGTATGGTTTTTGATCAGTTGAAAACATCTATCAGCTTACTGTACTCTCTGAGGTTCTGACCTTGTGCTCAGTGTGAGCTATCTAGATGTATGAGCATTATAACACATGCTCTGAATTTTCCAAGCAGACAATGAGAATAATTCAGTATCTAAAGCTATAAGGGTGCTGTGATGCATCTCGACCCCCAGAACAGAATTAGTTATTCCTACATTCAGTCATGTTTTCACAGGAATAACTATCTAAATTTGGATAAATGTGCGTTTTTATGCTTGATAGAGGGCCCAGAAAAAAAATGAATAATAAACAGTAAATATGAAAAATGTATTATTGCCTTTACAGAATCACAGAATGGTTAAGGTTGGAAGGGACCTCTAGGGATCATCTAGTTCAACCCACCTGCTCAAAAAGGGAAGCAGGGACACCCAGAACACATGGCACAGGGTGACATCCAGGCGAGTTTGGAAGATCTCCAGAGAAGGAGACTCCAGAACCTCCCTGGGCAGCCTGTGCCAGGGCTCTGGCACCCTCACAGTAACGAAGTTCTTCCTCATATGCAGATGAAACTTCCTGTGTTTCAATTTCTACCCATAACCCTTGTCCTATCTCTGGACTATCCTTGACACTTCAGTCAGAAGATGTCCTTTTTTTAAAAAAAAAAAAAAAAAAAAAATCAAATTACTTGAATTCTCTAACTTGAGAAATGAAATGATCTTCTTCTTGCTACTTATTTTTGATTATTGCTTGTTTATAGCACTGATATAAGTGCTATAAGTGCTCAGCACTGATAGCTGTGCCTTAGTGTTGTTTTCTGTTTATCAAGGGTGTTCAGGACAGTGTGTTCTTTGCTTCCACAGCTCCGAAACTTGACAACTGAGAAAGAAAAAAATGATCTGTATTTTTCATGTGCTCTCATTCATAATAGCAAGAAAATGCTTAAAAGAATTGGTTGATCCTCTGTGGAATACTGAAACTCTAGTGCATTTTCATGAGAGGCAAAGAATAGCACAGATTAGCCGCTAGATGCCTCTCTTTCCTTCTCAGTTCATCCCATTAGCTGTGGCAGCCATCCTGCTCATGATAATACAGTCATACATCAAAAAACTCTTCCAAAATTACTCAATGTCTGAATACTCTGCAGGGTTGGCTGCATCTTCAGCATTTGTTAATACCATCCTGTGTCCATATACATCTGTCAAGAATCAACATACTGAAATGTTTCCTGTCTTAAAAATTGGAACAGTTTGGAGAACAGCTGTCAAAACAGGTAGTTGAAGATTAGGGTACATGTGGTGGCCTTCTTGTGCTAAGATGCCTTTTAAATAATGAACTGGTACCTAAGGTTCACTGGTTGTGCTGTTATTTTAAAGGAGGACTTGGCATTTCCATTTAAGAGCTTTTGTCAAAATCCCCTTCTCATTGCATGTTAATGTGCAGAAAGGAGGAGGAGGTATCCCTGGAAAGGGGCATGACCTTTAATTATTCATCTCTTTGTCTCATCCTTTGATCCTGTTTTTTTTTTATAGAGGATACACAAACTTGGTTATCATTTAGGTATTTAAAGCTACCTTTAATGGATTCTCATCTACATGATGATTTAATAATTACATTAATTAGGGAAAAGCTTGAGAAAAGAAAGGCTTGCCTGTGGTCATCCTTTTGACATAGACTCCCTGGTAAATTTGACCTTTCTTGCATTTCATCTGCAAAACCCAGTTACTCTATCCTGGTATTGCAGAGGGATACATTGGTAGATGGCAATAGTGTGCAGCTACTACAGAAATGAGCAGCAGGTGCTTTGGTAGATCTACTTTTCCATGCTAGGACCTGGTGCAGGAATAGGGCACCATCTTGTTACATGATGTGAATGCAGCTAGTGAACTCAGAAGTGTTCCGTCTTCTGCAGTGATGGTTCAGAGTTGATCAGAGGTTGAGAGAGATTTTCTCCTCTCAGACCAAAATATCTGGGTAATATTTTCTCTTTATAAATTTGCATGTAACTGAGATTAGCTATGCAGGTAGGAAATTAACTTCAAGAGAAGGGTTAATAATTGGTCTGTTTCCTGGAGGGTTATCTAGACTATTCCTTGTAGAAAACAGTGCAGATAACTTCCTGTCAGTAAGGAAATTACTATTTTAATTTGGTGTTATTAATATTAATGTTTTAACTTTTGACAGCTAGGAATTTAGCTCATTAATCTCTGTGAGTATATGTCTCAGAATTTCCTGGTCTTAATTGGCTGTATTTTAATCCAGTGCCTTCTGTTCCAGCACATTTATTCTTCCTGTGATGGTCTGCTGCTCACATCCTGCCCTAGGCTTGGAGAGGCTGTCAGGAGGCTCCTGTCTGGGCTGTGGTCTGGCAGTGTCAGTCCAGCTACAATGAAACATAAGGGATATTGAAGCTTCCAGCCTCTTTCTGTGTGCAGGAGGGGCAAGCAGACAGAAAGCATAAGGAAAAGCACTCTGTCTTCAGGCAACCTCTTTATTTCCAGGCAAGGACACAGCTCTGCCACAAGCACCGATCAAGCAAATCAGCCTGGAGCAGTCACAGCTCCCTGCTCTGACATGTCTTATTTGGAGTAGGCTAAGGATGGTGGCAGGATTGCAGGGGACAAATCTCAGCCTTCAGGCATCCAGCAAGATTTCAGTGCAACTGTGATGAAAATGGGCAGCAAGGTCGAGGAGGGAGGATTCTTTAACATTTCTCGACGTATTGGGTTGAATCTGTGCTTAGAGAGTAGCTGCGCTCAAGCTGCTCTCCTAAACTGCAGGTGTGTGCCTGTAGGTAACACAATGACTTCAGTCTTCCTGGCTTTAGTTCATCAAGGCCATTTGACTCTTACTTGACATGCTTCTGGCAAGCCTTAATTATGCATGCATAAGGTATTTAGTGTGCCAGGTCCTACTAAGGAGACACCATGATTGTTATAAGAAAGATACAAAACATGTTAGGTTTTATAGGAAGGTAATTTGTGTGACTGAAACACTTTCCAGTGTTTCAACCTCTCTTGTTGGACCTGGAAGAGATGTTGCAAAGTTGACTTACTGTGTATTAGGAAAGTACTTGCCTGCAGCATAGTTTTGTTTGAAAGTTTTTTGGAGTTTATCAAGTTTCTTCCAAGATTTTGGGCAGAACTGAGTTGTTCCACATGTCAGGATGCTCCGAATTAAGAAGAGGATGAGGAAAAGGCAGCCATGGCCTTGGCATATCCCAAGTGCGCAATTTCTAATCTGGATTTCTGCAGTTCACTCCAAGTGGTCTCTCAGCCTAGGCCAAAACCTGGATTCAAAAAACAGTATGAGTTTGAGCAGATACTCTTGTGCTGTTGCACATGTTTGGTGGGATTTCAGTCTTTCTATTTAAAGGTTTGAGCATTTTTATTTTGATATATTTCATTCACCAGCTTGCGATGAGACAGACAAGCTAGCGGAAGGCTCAAATACTTAATTCCTGTTAACTGAGGAAATGGAACACCCATGCTCATCTTAGGAACATACCTACAAAGTGAATTATAGAAGCTTGTTTTCCTGCTTCATATTTGGATGCCCAGGACTGGTGATACTACAGCTGACATCATTGACTTTTTTATTTTTATTTTTTATTTTTTTTTAAGAAAAGCAAAAGGAAAGTGTGGAATTCCGCGCTGTATAAGCTTACTGGAAACCATAACAAATGTTAACAAATGATACTGTCTCTACATAAGAAACTGTTTTCCTTGTAAATTCTT
>VZSV01000074.1:595005-611312 GCA_013398735.1 Nothocercus julius | reverse complement strand
CAAGAAAAAAACGGTCAACCATCTGGGGTAGAAATAGGACATTTTCCAATGTGAAAACATCTGGACTCTGATTCTTTCATTATCTCATCCTGCGATACATTTTTAATTTGCAGGCATGCTATTTTGTTGTGTACCAATATATTTGCTGTGCAATGTGTGTTTTAAAGTATGCATTTAAAGTCTGCAGTTTGGTCCAAAAGACCTAATCTTTTGAGTGCCTTTGGAGTGAGGAAATAAGGTAGCTTCTGGTACAACTAAATTCTGAACTATTAGTAAATCAAATATATTGTGGCATGCTTTACACCTTGTATTTCACAGTTACCAGTGGTATTTCATATGTCTCTTGATATAGCTAGTCAAGATTTGCATATTCAGTAAACTGTCGGTTTCAACAATGAAAGATTGCAAAAGCTCATATCCATATGTTTCCCATTTATAAATGTATGCTAACAATGTAGTAAAAAGTATCTTTAGACTTCTGTACATTGTCAAAAAAATCTGCTGGCCTGGTTGAAAATGTCAAAAAATATTATCCCAATTTATGCCTAATGCATGCTTGACAAGGCTGTGTTACAGAAAAAGACAGGCTCAATTTCACGTTTTTTACATCCGTTGTAAAATTCTTTGATTTAAATATTTGGTAGCTGCCTTTTCAGAATTTGGCAGCAATGCTGGAGAAGTCATTATTGAAGGGTTAAGTATAATTTAGAAATCTTTAATCAGCAGCTTAGAAGCTTTTGTTTCAGCTGATACAATAGCTTCCAAAGAACCTTATTAGATTAAATCTTATTGCCCATAGAAATTGTTACAGAATGCCTATGCATGTCTGCAAATTCTTGAACGATAATCTATGGTGCATCACCAGAATTTCCATTTTGACCTCAGCCAGTACCTCTTGGGGCAAATAAGGCTATGCTTGGGCTTTGTCTCTACACCAGCAACCTTCTGAAAGCTCTGTATATGTTATCTCTATCAGTTATCCAAGCAACTGGCAACTTTCCGCAGAAAAATGATATCCTTAGGGCTGAAAGACAAAAAAAAAATTAACCGTTAACACCCTCCTTTTTAGCACCTGAAGTTGATTTGAGCCCCTTTATGTTCCTATCAAAGTGTTTCATGCACATTTTAGACAGTGCTGGTCAGCTTCCAGTTTATGCTTCTTTTTTTTTGTGTGTGTGTGTGTGCTAAGCACTCATTAACAGAAGCAGAACTTGCAGGTTCTGGCTTCCATCAGCACTTTTGCAAGCTCTGGCTGATTGAGGAAAAAAAAAAAAAAGAAAAAAAAAATGAGGCTGATAGTAAAGCCAAACACTTTCATTTGCCTTCTGACTCTGAAATCTGTAAATATATCATGAATATAAGCTCTTCCATACAAGCATAAATGTTGGAAACGTACTACATGAAGAAGTGCACGCTTAAACTCCTGTCTACCCAGGCTCCCCTTGTTTTTTTTTTTTTTTCTTTTTTTTAATCACTTGAAAGTCTATTTTCTGTCTAACTCCCTCTATAACCACATTTAATTCTGTACAGTAATTTGATGATCTTCAATGGCCTAGCACTTTCAGAGTGTTTCAACTTGAAATCAAGATAAAAGCTTCATGTTGTTGTCTGTACTGCATTATCTATCCACTGCAGCATTCATCAGCTAAAGACTCTGTGTGCTAGGTACCATCTGCTTTATTACCTGGGAAAACTTCATGTCAGAAAGTCAGGTAACATCACAGAGAAGATGGTTATAGTACAATAGTTAAAACATCATTGCCTGCCAAAGTATGCTAGTCATAATGAAATACATCTATTAAATAAAAAACAAAACATAAATGTCATTATGGATTAGTGATTTTGTTCGTTGCGGTGAGGAAAATATAGCTAAAATTTCAGAGGCTGGGGAGAGAGAGTAAGCAGAAGTTTACTAATGTTTAGCAATAAGACTGAGTTGTGTAAAAATATTATGAGTATATTACAACTCTTGAGGGAGGAGGAAAAGCATGTCGTAGATATATGAGCACTCAGAAGCAGAGAGCACTTGAGTCTAAGAACATGTGTTATTGTCAAGACTATACTTCTTAAAAAGCAGGCCTTGCCTCTTTACTATTCTTCATTTTTCCTTCCTTCTTTTTTTTTTTCTTTTTTCCCTTTTTTTCTTTTTTTTTTTTGTCTCAAAAAAGACTTGTCCAATTTCGTACCATTAGGGAGAATAAAGAAAAATAAAACATGTACACATTTGGAGAATGAATATCACCATTTGGTTGTTATCACTATGATTAATTGGTCAAAGTTAACTGTTCACATAAAAGCAGAGACGGCCATTAGCCACACAATCTGGACCCCATAAAAATGTCAAAGCTAATGCTCACCCTGTTTTTGAGAGGAAGAAGCACATGAATTTGGGCTTGTAGGGTCAAAAAAGAGAGAGAGATGCACGGCGTTTTGCACTGAGATGTATCACCCATGAGACAATGTACTCAGGCTTAGATTTCTTGATAGTAGGAAAATGCAGATTTACACTGTAAAAAGCTGATATATCAGGCTCACAAAGCTAAGACATGAACATTTTGGAATGTGAATATACTAACCATCCAATAAGATGAGGAATCAAAACTGAGTGCATATGTTCCACACCACTGTACTGATTTCTCTTACATGATTATTAAGAGGCTGAAAGTTCAGGTCTATGTAGCCCTGGGACTTTTGGATTTCATATCAGTATAACTTGCTACAGTTCTTGATCTCTATGATAAGAAACAGATATAACTGCACAGAGTCCTAAGTACATGATTCAAAATTTCAGGGACAGGGTTGATTACAGCCCAGTGACTCTAAACAAGTAATTTGGAAACACCGTTGTAGGAATGGAAAAGTTGTCATTGACATGTTTCCAATTCCAAGGGAGAAAGCAGCTACATGTAGAACTGATGACTGGCTTCAATTTACTTCAGCTCCTCAGGATCCTTTGTACAGAAGTGCTATTAAGATGGAAGAGGTTTCTGTTAATATAACGCTATTAAAACAGAGGATGATTTTGGCATATGCTAGTGATGGTCCTCTCCAGTCTGGGTTATAGAAGCAATGTGCCTTTTCATAAAACAGCGCACAAACTGTACATAGCTTCTTCTGTACATGGCAAGTGAATTACCATGGTGTTTCCTCATAGCATTCTAGGGTCCCCAAATCATGTTCTCTTGCTTTTAATTTTCAAAAAATGAAATGTTTATTCTCTTCGGTCTTAAAATCTTCATTTAGCCTCTAAACATATTTTATGAAAACACAAAAGGAAGATCTCACAAGACTTCAGTTGATGCTAGGTCTTCAGGGTATGTGTCTTTGCTTTCGGCTGCTTTGAGAAGGCTGTTTAGCAATGGTAATTGCCATCAGATGGGGATGCTGTACTTGTACCAATAAAGGGTTCATAATAAGATTCTTATTGAAAACTCAACATGCAATGCATTGTTCTAAAATAGCTATAAAAATACAATCACAGGACCTTGCACAGGCCACAACAAGAAGTGTGAAAGTGAGAAATTATTTTTACTGCAATATATTAAAATACAAAAGCATCTATGGGGCTAGAAATCAATTGCAAGCAATCAACCAGATCTTAGTTGTTATTAATTCAGCAACTCATTCTTCCCAACATATGCAGAGCTAAATTAGAAAGATATTTCAACACAGTCAAGATCACATTTTAAGAAGTTTATGTTAATGAGTAGGATCCTTAGTTGGCAACTTTCACTAATTGAAAAGCTTAATTTCATCTCTAGAGACAAAAATTAATTTGCATAATTTCATTCTCTTTTATACACATTTGCAAAATATGAAGTATTGTAGCCTTTCCAAATTAAAGTCTGTTTTTCATTACTGCTTTCAGAAAGAGTCAAAGTAATGTAGTTGGAAGAGTTTGGGGGTTGTACTTTGTCAATATTTTTCCTTTCCAAAATCATAAAACTGATAGTAAACCTTGAGGTCATGGCAAACAGTTTACAGTGATCACCAAGTAAGGTCATATTCTTCCATAGGTATCTGTGATTGGTAACTGTGGTTACTTGGATCTTGGGAACAATACAGTTCTTATTCAAACACCCAATCAGAGGCTAATAACTTCACTCCTATTCCAGTGGCATAAATCAGGATTTTAAAGCCTACCTTTGTTTTCTGAAGTGTGCTTATTTCCAAAATTCAAATGATGTTTTCACACTAAATACCTCTCCATTCTACTTGAACAGTACAGTTGGAGAAAAGAAACAAAAATATGACGTTTCATTGAGTTCACAAGTAATGGCATAATTTTGTACTACGGAAAATGAAAACAAACATTCAGAAAAAAAGAATTTCTTTCCCAGTTTTATTTTATGTTCTCACCTTTGCATACAATTCTTATGCTGGGAGCGGGTGTGCATCCCTTGCATACCCCTTCTCGAGGCAGAGCTAGCCAAGTGAAGGCATCCTGTTGGCTGAGTCCAAGAACAGCTCCAGTGCTTGTGAGAGCTTCTGTAAAGGAGGCTGGAGGTGAGGGATGCCCCCCGTGACCACAGCTGCATCCATGTTGCGGATATGCAGGTGTGTGCTACCTGATTTTCACAGCCTAAGAAAATTGTAAATCAGCAAGGGGGAATCACCATCATTTACTACACAAACCACTGCCCCTTCTCCCCCCGATTAAATAAATAAATAAATCTGGCTTGTTCCTTGCACAAAAGACCTCTCAGGCTACTACAGTGAGCTATAGCACGACCCTAGTAAGTTAAGTGGAAAACAGTGGAGCAAGGTAATACCACCTAGGGTATTATTATTAAAAGCTTGTTGCTTTTATTTTTGCTAGTGTTCAGGAAAGGCAGGCAAAAATTATTTATAACTGTCGGTACTCACCAGAAGAGATTAATGAAACCCTCTCTGGATAGGCAAAACCATTCTGAAATGTAGCCCATAATCATGAAAAGCTTTATGAATCTCCAGAACATATTTTGGTGAACATGTACTAACTTTTGACCAGGTAGTACAACTTAGCACCCATTCATTTGATGCTGGATTTGTGAGAGCTTCAGTTGACATGTGTTAGGTCTGCTATTTCTTGCCTCTGAAAGTGGCTCACAAGTACAGCCTACTTCTGAGGGAGTAAGGTCTCTCATCTCAGCTGAGGTCACAGCACAAGAATTCAGAATAATGAAGCCTTATTATTTGTATCCTTTCAATTTTTCATAGCCTCTGTGAGCACTTCTGAATTCTCAACACACACACCTGTACTGATGGACATTTGTCCCCTTTTCAATCTCTTTTCACTTCAAGTTCATAAACTTCAGCTCCTCTTTAAACTCACACATCTTCACTCACCATCAGTAATCCTCCCAGGCCAATATTATCCTGCAACAATTACCTTTCTTTATCAAACACTATTCTTCTTTGTATTCTCTAATTTTCTACCAGATTACATTTCTCATTCTTATATCTTACCATTACTATGCCTTGGGCTATTTGCAGGTAACTGCCTCTCCTACATAACTCAGGTTATATATATAAAACAAGAGGCACCCATGATTACTCATGCTTTAGCTTAATTTTCTCCTTCAATTAAAGCCAATTTATTGGCCAGAGAACCAATTAATTATTGCTCGTAAACTGCAGCCAAGCTAGAAAAGAGTTTTGAATAACAGTCAGGAAACACATTAAAATCTGAGTGAGTTGAGTGTTTCTCTTCCAATGTTAGCAGATATATAAGCACTATCACTGCTTTTAGGATTACCATAAAATCTAGCTGCATGTGGAATGATGGCTGTATAGTTTGACACACAGAATCACACAGAATCACTGAATAGCTGAAGTTGGAGGGACCTCTAGAGATCATCTAACCCAACCCCCCTACTCCAGCAGGGACACCTAAAGCATGTGCACAGGGTGGCATCCAGGTGGGTTTGGAAGATCTCCAGAGAAGGAGAATGCATCTTGTCTTTCAGGAATTTCCAATAGACAGACCCATGACACCTCTGGGTTGTTCTAGGTGTAAATCTTCTAATGAGGGAAGGAGCTTCCTGTCTGTTTGGAGAAGGTTTGTCCTGTATGTCTGAAGGGGAAAAAATAGAAGAAAAAAAAAAAAAGGAGTAGGAGTTAGCAGACTATGTGAAAAGATGAACAAACTGGATAATGTGAGGTGCTTGGTCTCACCGAAATCAAACATTAAAGTACTGGAGAATGAGAACTGCATGATTCTTAGCACTGGTGGGGATTTGACTTTGAATGTGTTGGCCATCAAATAAATTTGAATCAAATATATCACACTCTGTATTGCTAAGACTGCAGTCTTAATGAGAGAAAGAAAAGGTCAAACAAGTTCTAGTGCAATAGCTACCAATATAATGGGAACTGGAAATCTGAATCCTGGGCGTTTCCAAAGATTCTGAAGGGGAACCTATGTAAAAATGGTGCTTAGATTGGTGTTGAGGTATCCTTCATTAAAAAAGTAGTTTCTTTCTTCACAAAATGATTTAATACTAGGCTTTAGTGATGGATTTTTGTTTTAATTTCTTATCAGAAGAGGACATATGCCCTCTTAAAAACCATGCCTTCTGGCAGGGAGGAAATTTATGTTTATTGTTGAAAAAGTTCCAGAATCTGTTCATATCTTTGTAAACATGTTGTAGGTACAATATTTTCACCATTTTAAGGTTGAAATATTTTCTGAAATGTCTTTCCACTATCTTTATAGCCTAAGTGAGTTTACAAATAATTTTCAATGTAAAGGAAATATATGAGAGAAGAAGGTTAGCTTCTCCCTTTCCATTTGAGAGACAAGGGAGTATGCAGGTCAAGTAGGCAAATCTTCATTCACACACAAAGCATCACAGAATGGTAGAGGTTGGAAGGGACCTCTAGGGATTATCTAATCCAACAAAATTATGAATGCAATCTTTATTATGAATGCTTTTACTATGAATGCTGCACATATTGCAACTAACTTGTCAGGATGGCGCATACATAGCAGAATATAGATGCTCGTTTAGGACATTGAACCTCTTGACAGGAGGAGATGACTCTTTCATTAATTACGAAGTCCCATGTCACTTCCTACTATGAATTTCTAGGACTGAAAATTATTTTGGTGAAAAATGGAAAGATGTCGTTATTGTTTTTCATCTGTTAATCTCACCTGTCTCATTTCCTGTGGTGAATTTTTATTCCCTGTCTTACTTTAAAGACTGATGGATCACTGTGATCAGAAGTAGCGCAAAAGATCCCTTGCTGCTGTAGTTAGGCTTAATCCAATTTATATAAGCATTGTGATGACTGGAGGTTTTGCAGCCTTGTTGTTAGAGAAATTTAATTCTCTGAATATGGCTATGCAATCTTACACAAGGAGGTAAAAAAAAAAAAAAAAGAAAGAAAAAAGGGCTCTGGTAACAATTATATTCCTTTGTTTACAGACAGTACGTATATTCTTGGATCTCTCAAATACCTGATATGTGGCCACTCAGTGTAGAGTCACCTAAAAACACATCTGGATATGAGACTCCAGTATTACACTGACATTCATTCTGTGAACAATTTCCCGCATATAAAGCAAGTTAGAATATGACCAAGTGTGAGTTTCTCCTTAAAGCACAATTCTCATTAGGACTGAAGGTTAAGAATGTGATAAGATTTTCCTGAATGGCTCTTTGAACGTAGAAACAAACAAACAACAACAATAAAAAACTGAAGATTCACTGTGAAGCTCTGCAAGTCAACCACCTGCCTTAGGTCAGTGTGCTGCTGCTGAATTCTTTGGGAATCCCTGGAATCAGATGTGTCCCCTGTGTTAGGGGGCTTTTCTGGTTCATCACTGCTACTTTCCCTTGCATATATGTCTTCTTTGTAGACATTGACTGTTCCTTTCTGGATTTCCCTTAAACAGAGACGGTAATAGTAGAGAGAAAAGCATTTTTCGGTTGTCATGCATACTCTTAGGACTGATGAAAAGCCTCTAGAATTGACTTATCAGCCCCTATGGCAGTAGTGATATCCTCCTGAAATTATCTTCATTTTGCATCTTCTTGTTTGACACAATTACAGAGATGTTACGCTAGTAAAGAATTTTATATATGACTTATTGATAAATAATTGCTAAGTTTATGACATGAAAATTTGAAAGTGGACATGTAAATAGCAGTATCTTACAGAACAGAAATAATAGTTTTAAAATGAGCGTATCATCTCTCTACATATAATTTAACTGTGCCTTCTAAAATAACTGCCTTTAGTATTTTATGACTCCATATAATGAGATACGGAAGATATTATTCCAACACACAAAAAAAGATTATTAGGTTCTTTTTCAGAGAAGTCTCTAACATTTTTGATCCAATAAAAGCACAAATGTATGTTTTCTACAAGGCTCTTTCTCCTTTTGCTTCACTGTTTCTTAAAATCAGCTTTCTAGAATGACATATGAATTGTTTAAAAAATGATCTTTGACATTTTACATGGTTTCTGGAGGCTGTAGAACACTGGTTCTAAGAGACTTTCATTTTTGAATTGCCCATTCCACTATGGTCCCTCCGCACATAACTCCAAATCATAAATATTGCATGAAGCTTGCTAGTTTTATTGAAGTGATTTGCTTTGCTCCTTCTATTTCTGTTTGACTGAGTCACCTGTGATACTGACTGGCAAACAGTCTTGGTAGCCCTATATTTCACCGTCTTTATGGACACAGAATATGAATGATATTCTAGGTAGGCTTTATTTTAATGGCTTTAAATTTCACAGGTATCCCACTGGGATCAGAAGGTTCCTGCACTTCTGTCTCACTTGTTCAGAGCATAGCTTCTTGGTATAGTCTGAGCTAATCTTTGCAAGTGTCTTTTTTGCCTAGGGGTAGGAGGTAGTGAGTCATATGGACTAGTCCCTCTGGACCTGGTTGGTTCATGGCCCTTGAGCTGTCGGGATTCTCTGAAACTTAGCTAAACACATTATATCTTTTGAAAGCTTATGCATGTCATGATAAGATACCCTAACACTGCTCCGTATGACCAGATTGAATGATTAAATATTTCCAACATCAATTATTTCATTCCCTGAACAGAACAAAAATCAAGGCAATGCCTAACTACTTGGACTCTCTTTGGTATCTGTCTTAGTCATCTTTCATTGACATATTACAACACACTGGAATGGGGGAAAATTTGCCACATGTTTATTATTATCATCATCATTATAATCATCATTATTACAGGAGAAAAAAAAAAAAAAAAAAAGTTTTTTTTTTTCCAGGGTCAACATGGGTAAAGGAAGCATAAAAAATTAGTACTGCTTTCATGTCGTTAAACACTTGGTCTGAAAAGACCATTGAACTTCCTGTATTCATCTTTCCCTTAAATGCTTGAATGCTGATTTGACATTTTTTAGCTAGAGTGGTACATTATTAATTCTCTAAGTGCAATATATAATTGACAGTGAAATCTATTTCTGAAATAAAAATGCTTAAACAACGAGATAGGATGTAGTTTGAGTTCCCATCACAATTTTGTGAATGAGGAAGAAAACGTTAATCACTTAATAACTTGCCCATTCTATGAATTTTAGTAGCATATGATTATGTCAGCCTTTACTTGTTTTGGCATGAACTGGTAACTGGACAGTTACTCTAATAGCCTCCTATAATTGGAAAGCCAAAAGTGGGACTATTTACTAGTTAGATAAAATGTATGACACTTCAGAATAAGTGTTTCTTAAAGACTTCCTTTTATTCAATCTTTAGATTATTGTCCCGCATCCTAGTGGTATGACTTGACATTGACATGAATCGTAAGTCCATCTATGTGCCGCTTGCTTCTGGTTTATCACTACAAAAAGATCCACTAGCTGAGAAGACAGTGATCTGCTTGGAAATTATTTAAGAAAAATGTTGGTATTGATCCAAAAGGCCAAGAAGAGTTCATTTTTACAAATCTAGAAATAAGTAGTCTGAAAATGAAGTGTTATTAATATGCCTTCACACAGAGAAATATATATACATATATAAATATTTACTACTATTATTGTTACTTTTTTCATGATCAAAAAGATCACTTGGCAAAAGAGAGAAGTGAAAGAAAAGCTGAGTTCTCTTTCCAGCAGCTCTCAGCAAGGGAATTGAAGTCCCCCATTGTGGAAGAATTGTTTGAAAACGGGAATTTAGAGAAAAACTAGGGACTAACAGCAATTTTGGCATTACAGCAGCTTGCTCGGGTTGATGCACAGTTGCCACTTCCAGGATGGTTGGTAGGCCCGGACTCTGCTCCTCCGCAGTTCCCTAGGCAACAAAATCTGCCCTCCTCACAGCTGCAGAGAGGAGTAATGGAGGCTGGAGTGGAGTACAGACATCGCGGGCGAACTCTCTTGCACTCCCTGTGCTGGGCCGCTGATCATGGGATGATCACAGCAGCTGATCACAGCAGCTGTCCATGGGAGATATAAGATAACATGTCTGGTGCTGAGCCAGCAAGGGTGGCAAATCACTTCTTTCGGATGAACTTTGCTTGAACTTTGCTCATTATAAGCTCATTATAATGTCAAAACACACCTCCACTCCAAAAGTTACCCGCCTCTGAGGTATGACCACTCCTCACTGAGCATGTGCTCTAGATTTTCGATTGACTGTACCTTTAAACGAAAGCGAGAAACTTTTTCACCAATCAATAACAATATGAAGTATGACTATAGTCACTCAAGCTCCACCTGAATGTAAAGAAAAATATAAAAGGTAAACTAAGGAGGAAAAGGAGGAGGAAGGAAGACTCCATCATAAATTACGGATCAGTCGACAGGCTGATCCCCCTTTCCTCCCCTCGGGCCAGGACACTGCCTGAGGAGACTCAGAAGTGAGTAAGGAAGACTCCATCATAAATTTTGGATCAGTCGATGGGGCTGATCTCCCCTTCTTCCCCTCCGGTCGGGATGCTGCCTGAGGAGACTAAGAAGTGAGGAGGGAAGATTCCAAGAATCCATAGTTAACTCCTGGGTCAGTCAACGGGCGGAACCCCTTTCCTTCCCTCAGGTTGGGAGGCCGCCTGAGGAGACTTGACATTGAGAGCCTTCGTACATCTTTTGGAGTGAGTGATGATTGCGCATTTGTCCTTCAGAGCAAGCTAAAAACCCCATGCTGTAGTAGAGAATTTCCTGTACTGACATCTGAAACCTGCTTTGTAAATGTTGCATTTGAATAAATCATACTGTTTGTGAACTCAATAACTTGTTTGGGGGGTGACTGGACCTATGGTTGGCAGACTCTTCGCGAATCCGGTACTGCCAGAGTCAGGCGTTTAGCTAACAATATTTGATATTTCCTTCCCCATCACCACTACGGCTTTCGAACTGCAACACCCATGCAGGCGAGAGCTTATGATCACACTCTCTGAGCTCCACAAACAACAAAGCCCTTTCTTTCTGACTGCATCATGGCTCTGCTAGTGATCCACAGAAACCACTGAAGGGGAAATGGATCAGCAAGAGAAAAAGCAGCAAATATAGGATTGTCTCTGGGCACAGTGATATCCAGGAGAAGTTACTAATTACCAGAAGAGCCTGAAGTTATCAGAAGTTACCAAATAGCAGAGCTGGAGAGAAACACCTTCTATGCAAACACTGGTTTGAAACATCTAGAGATACCATACGCTTAGGACAAGAGCAGGCCCAGGGACCACACTTGAGCTACATGGCCAGACTAGCTTTCCTGCCTGCTCTAGACCAGTGGGCAACCACTAAGAAAGGGCGAATTGAGCTGATTTGTTGCAGGACCAACTGATAAGTTATTCCATGCTGAACCCAACCATCAATACACTCTTCATTGTCACCTATAAGGGACAGAGGACCTTGTTTACAGGAGTAACACTGCCAATGCCTCACTGCCCAGTGATCTACACCTACTCAACACAGTGGCAAAGGCATCCTGACAAAGGCTGCTCCCATCCTAATCCACTTTGAATTACTCAGAAACTAGGTACCTCATGAGAAGCCAGAAAGACTCCTCCTCCACTGAGAGACAAGGACTCCATGAAAGGCTTGCAGGGTCTCCTGAGTCAGTTTTGCAAAGACAGTGAACTCCTGGAAAATTTCCTGTCCCTTTTCATACCAAATATTTCCCAGACATGAAATACAGTTCTATCTGAAGTCATGGGAGAAAGCAGAACATTAGCTAAAAGGGAAGTATAAAATTCTGATGCCAGAAAATTCAGCCAGAGCTCAAATCTAGTTACCTTCACAGGGAAATACAAAAAAACGGAGACACAAAGCCAGAGTTATGCTATCATTTTAATAATGGAAGTAATGATTACTACACAGTGATAACTGTATTTGAGGATCTAGAAAGGTTCTGGAAAGCTTTGGTGGGGAGAAGTTGACTGTCAAGGTTCACTTCTTTGTGAAGTCACTCATTTCTTGATCCTTGGAAACAGTGCAAAGAAAAATACACTGTCTGTGGGGCATGGGGAGTCACTTCCACTTCCATGGTCTTGAAGGACTATGTTAGGCTCATGCATGAGCTGTAGCTGGGGCGGGAAAGGCTGGGTGTGTTTGCGCTGTCCGTCAGCATGCAGATGTGGCATTTTACTTCCTTGTGGACACTGCTGGCAAGGGGAAGCAGGCAGCACAGGGAGTTATGAATAGGACATTTCCTGTAGCTGGTGGCTGGATATTTTGGCCACATGATTTTTCTTCTCTGGACGGTAGCCTTTTTAAATGATTGCGCAGGGAACAAGACTGCTTAGTGCCGCTGTGGAGTCCCTCTGGGTAGGCCTCAAAATCCCCTGGCAACCTGCTATGTGTGTAGAGAGTCTGTGTCTGTGTCCTCACGGCCTAGCTCAATGGGGCACTGCAGAAACACCAAAATTACAAAATCATGGTCACGGGGAGGGTTTGGGACAGTCTGAGGACTGCGATGCAATGACCTACAACCTCCATGTTGTGCTGGTACTGTGGTAACCATGGGACTCACTGCTGAAATCAGCCTGGCCAAGCCGTGGTGGCAGTGCCTGGAGAGCTCCTTGGCTCCCCCATGTGTCCTGCTCCAAGGCATAGCCTTGGCACTGACATTTCCTGTGGAGGCAGCACGTGGGGCTAAGTGTGTCCCTCCCATGCAGAACTGAAAGCCCTGGGGATCCCGCAGGAGGGACCACAGCAGGTAGAGGTCATTTGGATCACCAGCTACCTGGCCATCACCACCACCTCATGAGGAGATGCTTTAATGATGCGCCTCTGCCATGTATCTCTACCCCCTGCTACATAAACTCTGAATGTGTCTGTGATCTTAAGTTGAAACCAGCTTCTTTTTAAAGCAAAAGACGAAAGCCACAAGGACCACAAGGCAATTATTTCACTTTGGCATACTGGGAGATCACTTGCGTGGTGCATGGTGCTGACAAAAGCCTTGTGCCTTTCAGAGTCCAGTCTGTCGGCTTTCTGTCAGCAGACTTCCAGAATGGCCTTTGCTGGTTGGGAACAGTTTCATTATGAAAGTGGTTGCACAAGGCTTGAAGTTGTGATAATAACTGCATTCCCTCTTTTCTAGGGAGAACATCCCATTGAAGAAGGAAGGATTCTTGAAAGGCATTTTCTTTATTTCTGTTGCTTTTGGTAATGAGCTGCCATGAGAAGCACAAAGCTGCTGGATGCCAGCATCTGGGCTGAGGGAGAGGCGCCACTGGGGCACCATCCAGCTTCCCATTCCTATGCTTCAGGGAGCTCCACAGATGTCTCTACAAGAGAGTCCCATTGGCCTAGTAACCCCATTTCTTCTTGTTGTGAATTACAGTTGGTGTCTACTATATGTTTTCCCTGCTGGCCTGGAGTTTTGGTGTAAAAGCAGTGCTACAGTTCAGTGATAGTGACACAATGAACTGGGTGAACCCAGGGCTGCAGACCAAACAGTGATACCATTTCTCTCCTCTGAGCTGGGATGCTCCCCACAAGGGCTGGCCAGCTTTTAAACAGCTGCATCTTGATGTCTCCAGGGACTTGAGAACTTTTCTCAAAGAACAAGGGAGTCAGATGATCCATCTGAAAGAGGAGGTGGCCTGCCTGCATGCAGAGATCAACAGCATGAAGCAGGTGATGCTACATTTTGTGAAAGGAGGCTTGGAAGGGCAGGACTCCTGTCAAGACACTTCTTGAGGGTGTTGTTAGTGTTTTCTTGCTTGTCCGAGTCACCCCTTTTTTCCCAGGGGCTTGCTAGTAAAGTTTATCTACAGTACCACCTATCCTCATAACCTTGTTTCCCTGGGCTCCTGGTGAACTTGACATGCTTCTGCTGGTGTGCCAGCACCTCTGCTAGCTCTTGCATGGTCCCCGCTGCAGTCCTCGCTGAGGGAGCCGTTGTGGAATGAGCATGTGCTGGCAGGACTTGAGCCCATCTCCAGGCTGAACAGGGTGGGGAGGGTAGAGACCACAGTGTGTTGCTTATCCCCACATCTCAGGCACAGGGATATTCTTCCTCACTTCTTTTCTGTGTTTCTGTCTTTGCCAGAAGGTCCTCCAAATAAAAGAGATTCCCTCTGATGCCAGCCTGGAAGGCCTCATGCAGCTGCTGACTGGGCCCTGAAAACCTCGGGTGAGGACACAGGGAGCCAAGACTCCTTGTCCTCCCACAAAGCGAGGCTGCACTCACCAAAGTGGAGGGAGATGAAAGGACATGTAGGGATCCATGAGCAAGGATGAGCAAGGCTGTGGCAGAAGGGCTCTCAGATTCATGCCCAGCCTTGCCTTGGAGCTCAGTGCTGGTGCAAGCAGTTTCCACGTTGGTGCTGGTGCCTCCATCTCTTTCTGTGCCAAGAGAGAAGCTCTCTTACTCTCAAATGAGTCCTTCTCTTAAACACAAGGGTAAGGCTTTGCTGTCCAGAGAGGACCACAGTTCTGGTCTGCCATCCTTCCCCCGGGTTGTATTGTCTTCTGGTACCTGCAGACTTGCCTTTTCCTGCTGCTGTGGGAGAGAAGCAGTGCCAGGCCCAGCCAGACCTCTTTCTCCTAGGCACCTGGCCCCTCTGACAGTGAGGTGCTTAGTGGGGCAGTGAGGGGATGGGGCTGGGATGGAGTGTTAGGAAAGTCCTAAGCAGGACTGTGGCGCCTCACAGTTATTGACTTGGTCTGCCTTTCAGGTGCCATGACTGGCCAGCGAAGAAAATCTCAAACATTTACAGAGAATTGGATTTGCCGAGTGTTCACATTTCTTTGTGTTGCAAACTCTCCTGATACCATTTTGCAGGTATAGTAGCCAAAATCCTCCATGTGGCTTTAGTTCCATCAGGCACAGCTGACAACAAAGCCCAGGTGGTTCTCCCCTTTAGCTGGTAGCAAGGAGGCCTCCCACTTGTCTCCACAGCCTCCTATGTGCTGCTCATTTCTGAGCAGAATTATAACATGTAGACAAAGGCGAGTGGGGGCAAAGGAACTTATTGTTTTGGTCACCGGAGTTGTGCTGGTGTTCCTGGCACTCCCTCACTGGTCTCTTCTGTTATATTCTGCTTTCAGCCTGACCTGGCACCTGGAAAATGCTGGGCCTTTTCCTGGGTCACAGGGGCAGGTGGTCATTTGTCTACCTGCAAGGATATGGCCCAGTGCAGTCGCTGCAGAGCACCTCTCTAAGATGCTTTATCCTGATAATGATTTCAGCAGCCCCCACAAGGATATCAGCATCTCTGTGAGTCTTTCTGGGGTCCTTGTGGTTGGCCTGTGTCTGCGGGACAAGGCCATATCAGGACTTTCATTGCACATCTGCTGGCATTTTTGTGCTGCTCTCTGCTGAGCACGCAGGGCAGTGCCCAAAGGGGATGTTTCAAGCACTTGGGTGGTTTCATGCCTCTCCAGATTTGGCAAAACCTGGGGAGGAGTGTTGGCTGCACCATAAGCTGTGCCAGCCTCCTGCTCAAAGCATGGGAGAGGAATGGGAGATAGCAAACCTTGGGGCGATGTGTGTGTTTCCACTGCCTCGGATCACACCTGACTTGCTTGTCTTGTGCTTTGTGTCTGAGGGCCTGGATGAGGATGGTGAAGAAATTCAACTGGGAACCTTCCAGTTTGATATTGAGAAGGACCCCATGCAATTCTTTCTCCTGAAGGTACGGTGGGTGGGTGTGGGCAACACCAGGGAGGAGGGCTGGCATGTCAGCAATCGCGTGGCACAGCAAATGTTCACAGGGCCTCTCTGGGGGACAGGGGGGCCTGAGCGATGGTTGAGGGAGACATGTGGGTTTTACTGGGCAGAGCGGTGTCTGACAGTGAAAGGGCAGCAAGGACAGGACATGTGTGTTCCTTTGCAGGACCAGGGACAGCAGAGGGACGTATGCTGGTAGCGGTTGTTGCTGTTTATT
>VZSV01000074.1:583151-594875 GCA_013398735.1 Nothocercus julius | reverse complement strand
GAGCTTCATAAAGCCTTTCACTATGTGAAAGTTAATATATTGAGCAGCTGGGGCAACAAAGAATATGCTTTTTATATCACTATATCACTTTAAGTTGAACGTCAAAAAAAGGAAAGCCACGACTGAATTTGGTATCTAGAAGACTTCCAGAAAAGAATTCTGTGATTAAAAAAAATAATTTTGGTGTAGATTGATGTAATTTCCTAGATAGTTTCTTGCTCTCATGCTCTGAGTTGCTCCTTGGCTCTTTCCATCCCCAGTAGGGGAGGATCGCTGTTGCGGTTTGATGGAAGAGCAAATTTGCTAAGAGATGAATCACCTTGCATTCCAGCCAGTTCTCTGAGGTTAAATGGACTGGGGTTGAATGGAGTCATCTCTTGTTAGGGGTGCCAGATACTGTGGTAGCTAAAGGCCTGGCTCTCGCCAAACTGGATTCACAAACAATCTGTCGACTATAGGTCCAGCCACATTCAAAGCAGTTAGTCAAGGTCATGAATTATTCAAATGCCTTTGATAACCAGTTCATCTCTTAGGTTTCTCTACGGGTCAGAGTTCAATCCCATGGTCTGTTCTTCCTCAGCAAATCATACATGAGATGGAAGATTACAAAGAAGTCAGGAACATGTTTCCTCCAATATCCTACTGCTGTCATTATGTGTTGGAGTTCCTTCTTGTTCTAGGATAGGCATCCCTTTTCAACTTCTGTTGATGTATCATTGGGTACAGCTACCGCGCCTGCTAGCCACCAAGCTCCCAGAAATCTAACTTCTTGCACAGGACCAGGAAACTTTCATGAGCTTAGAAACACAGACATAATCTAAGAAGTTAGTCTCGCTTTGAAAATATTTCAGACTCTGATTGCATCATCCAGCTAATACAGATCTGCAGCAATGGCTTGTAAAAAAGGCGTGGTTGTTGAATTATGATGGCAAATTTTTGTACAACATTGTCTGACATGCATCTCTTTCAAAATTCTCATTTTCAGCTGAATTATCCGTATGAGCAGTGCTGACCACATGACACCATTTTATGCATCAGTCATTCAGAGTTCAAGATTTTAGGGGACAGCTCTGTAATAGTCATTAAGAAAAAATCTCAAAAAAAATGATGCAAATGGAGATCTCCTAGAACACAGAATTTACTACTTAATGCTTTTAAACAAATGTTTTCTACTGATGGGAGGATATGTTTTTCTGATTGAACTGGAATATGTGGTTGTGCAGCATGTGAAACACTAGCCATTTCTATAATGTAATTGATTGGCACAACTAACTGTGCCAAATCTTAAAAATGTTTTAATGTATCAAGAGGAATGCATGTGGTCTGTCATGAGTCATCTGAGCGCTAAATGAACTGTAATGAACAGAACTTTTCAAGTTAGGTGTTGAGGTCTGCAGTTAAGAAATGAGCCAATGAAAAGTCATCTACAGATCATATCCATTTTTAAATCACTTCAACAAGAAGTATATTGACATTCCATATGTCCACTGAATATGGACATTATTCTATTTAATTTGTAGGAAAAGATTTCTGAGCAACATCTTTTTGGTAAAAAGTGTAAAAAAAAAAAAATCAATCTGAATGCAAGCACAACTGGTGGAAGCACTTTTCTTACCAATGAGTATTTTGAATCTAAGACCAAGAAAAAGTACTTTATATATGGATATTGTCATTTTTCCTATGGCACCTCACAGTGGGGACTAATATATAGGAATATTAGGTGAGCAGTATTAGTTTAGAACAATGTTCACCTAAGCCTCTCTGCAAATGAGCAAATACCAGGAGTGAATAGAAGAGTAGAAGAACAGTGCAGATATATGGTGATATTCTCCCTAGACATAGAGTGGTATTCTCCCTAAAAGTTACGTCTTATCTAGGTGATCATGAACTGAAGCCCCTATAAGCTAGCTGTGGTACAAACACCAAATGAATGCTCTCAAGCAGTCTGGCAGAAAGGTTTTCTTTGGAGGATAATAAAGGAGTGTTTACAAAGGATGACACACAGTGTCAGTGTTCATTCTATTGACAACCGTGTTCATTCCCCAGTATCCTAGACTTACTGGCTATGAACAGCTTATTGTAAGGTAAAATGTCTTCACAGTATATCAGCTAGTCTGTGGCTAATGAGGATGAGGAAGTCTGTTTGCTGGTTGTTATATAGTTTCTTTGGAGCCTTGGAGCGGGGAAGAGAAAAAAAATAAGGGAAAAGTTTGTTTTAAAGTTTCTACCAGAATTCCCACTGATTTCAAGTGGTCAAAAATTTCAGAAGAAGAATCCTTCAGCCATCATTGTCCTGTGGATATGAAAGACATCTCATTGGAAATACAG
Organism: Nothocercus julius; assembly: GCA_013398735.1. Taxonomy (NCBI): domain Eukaryota; kingdom Metazoa; phylum Chordata; class Aves; order Tinamiformes; family Tinamidae; genus Nothocercus; species Nothocercus julius. The sequence goes on along the minus strand of VZSV01000074.1, from coordinate 592,547 downwards.
AGTATTCATACGAAATCACGTGTCCTAGTCCTAACACGACATGCTTAAATTTATTTATGAGACTGCAAGCAGATATTCTTGTGCAGATGTTCTCCTGTGTCCACATAGGGCTGAATATCTGTGTGCCAAATGGTAGCTTGGAAATGCTTTAAACCTGCTAGACACTTATTTTCACAGCTTATCTTTTTGTATGTCACACTGCAGCATGATATTGATTGGATTAGTGCTGTTATTTGGAGTCAGAGCACTTCCCGGCAGAGAAATCTCATCTGATTGCTTCAGAGAAGGAGGGAAGGCAGACACAAATGAACCAACAATTCATGATGAAATAAAGTTGTATGTAGTCATGCTCCAGTGACTGGTCCTTCTGACAGCATTGAAAGACTGCTGTGGGTAATGCATCTGATCTCATCTCTCAGGCATAAGACACAAAACCCATCTCTCCAGCAAAAGTATCTTCTTTAACAGTGTCCAAGCCACTGAGTAACAAGCACATCCCTAAGACAAGCACTGATAATTTATTCAAAGAGAATCTCACTTCCAGATTTGTGTTGCGCCTCTTTTCCTAAAAGAATCCTTTTTCCTCTTTGCTCATTATGAATAAGCACTCTTTAATAATTATTTCATGAGCATTTTTAAACTTCAGTATATACCTACTTCTTCTCTGACCCTTGAAAAGTGAATTTGGGAGCTCAGCATTCCTGCTGTCAGGATTCATGACAAGGGGCACCTCTTACACACTGTTGTACCTCTTGCTTTGAATAATTTTGCCTCCTTCCAGTATCTGGACACTCATATATTGCCATGAGATTTAAGGAACAGTAATGCTAATTCAACCTTCCTTAGAAGGGCTTGTAATAGAGCCCTTCAAAATGTCTTTATTCCTCTCTTTCCCACTTGGTTTATTTTTCTTTGTAGAAGTTTTCCCTGAATAAGCTCAGTGAATAGTTAAATTGAAAAACAATCTTTAATTAAACTGGACTAAAAACAGTTAAAGCTGTCTTTTATTGAACTGGATGGACTTTGATTAAAAAGGAGAACAGTAGATAAAACTGGTGCTTCCTGGAAATAGATCGCTAAATCGGTAAATGCCTTACCCTGGATACTCATTCTCATAAACTTCTGTCATTCTTGTTTTACTGCTTTCCAAATCACTGCATTTCCAGGAGAAAAAAGATATATATATATATACACAAACACACACACACTTATATATATATTTACATGTATATATGTATACATACATACACACACGCATATATATGAATGCCCAAGAACCCTATCCTGTGCTGGCCATGCATCTACAATCTAGAATTGTTTTCAAAGAGCATTCCTGTTCTGATTTCTTGATATGTGCTGCTTGTACTGCTAACTGAGACAGGAAGCCATCACTGTAGAATTTAAAAGTTTAACAAAATGGTTATTATGTTACAAACCAAAAATAAATTTTAAAAACAACATTAGCCTCTCCTGTTTTGGCATGCCGATTTTGTCTGAAAAAAGTAACCAGAAGATAGAGATGTCTGGAAAAGTCATCTGACAGAGCCTCACTGAAAAGTGTATTATGTTTTAGATTTTTTTTTCCAGTTGGCCAAAGAGATTCAAAATTACAATTTTGCCATTATCTTCTTTCTAACAAAAGCATGCCATAGCTAGTTGGAAAGTTTTACCATTTAGTTGTTTTAGATAACATTTCAACTATTCTGCCTGAAAGAAGCTCAAAACTTTGAGAGGTATTTATAAAATGAATACAGCTTTACAGTAAACTGCAGTAACCAGTGTAGATGTGCAATCACTGTTTTCACAGATCTTCATATGAAAGTCCTCTGGAGAGGATATAGTCATTCACATGTAGAAGCACTTATCAATTGAGTATACATGGCAATATTTTGCCCCTAAAATTTGCATGCATTAGTGCAAGGAAACTTACAGAGTGTTTATAGACTGCTAGATCTGATGAAAAAGTGTTTTTTTCTGAAAATGATTATAGAACAATGTGAATTATCTAGCCAAAGAATTTCATTATAATCCAGGATTTTTAAGACAAATGGTCAGTTCCTGTTTTATTCAGTGCAACTAAAAACATCATAATTATTTCATTATTATTTTTAATGAAGAGTACCAATTCTTTTTTTAAAATTTCACCTTTTCATTGATTAAGATTAAAAAGAAAAGATACCCCAAAAACATACACTGCATGAAAATAGATGAAAAACATTTTGGTTTTCTGAACTTTCATTCTGAAAGAAAAAAAAAAAAAAAGAGAGACATATTTAAGCTTTTAATCCTTGCTCCAGACAGTCCTTTTGAAGCGAAAATCCTTTCACTTGGATGAATAGAAAAATATTACTGTTTTTCTTTCAGAGTTTTAGTTTACTGTTCTTTTTTGTTTTTGTTTTGTATCCTGCCAATTTCATGTTCTTACCTCCATGCTTGCCAACCCCCATGAAATTTGTCAAGGCTCTGCCTGGTCAGTGCCCAACAGAGCTGTTGATCAGCTTCTGTCAGAAAGGGTAAGTTCTTTCCTTCTCTTTTTCTGGGATACTTTTCCAAATGTCATAATATGAAAATACATTGGATTTATTCTAAACAGAAGAAGGCTTCTTTCTAACCTCGCTTAATTTATGTCCTTTAAAGATGGAGTGCTCAAAGGAAAGAGACTCATCTTTATGGAGATATTTAAGGTCATATTTAAGGTCCTCTTCTTTGGAGATACTCAAAAGGCACGTGGATGCAATTGTGTACAATGTGTTCCAGATGTCCCTTCTTGAGCAAAAGGGTTGGAAAAGCATTTTCTTTGAAAAAAAAAAAAAAAAATCTACATAGGAAGAATATCACAGAATCACAGAATGGTTGAGATTAGAAGGAACCTCTAGAGATCATCTAGTCCAACCCCCCTGCTCAAGCACCTAGATCACGTGGCACAGGGTGGCATCCAGGCAGGTTGTGAAGATCTCCAGAGAAGGAGACTCCACATCCTCTCTGGGCAGCCTGTGCCAGGGCTCTGGCACCTTCACGGGAAAGAAGTTCTTCCTCATATAGAGATGGAACTTCTTGTGTTTTAATTTATATCTATTACCTATTGTCCTGTCACTGGCCACCACTGAGAAGAGTTTTGATAGCTTTTACCCTGTATTCAGTCCTACTAAACGCTCAAGTTACCAAGAAGTCGTTGCCATTAATGCTTATCTGATGCCTGTGCACTGAATGACTACAATTTTTTGAATAAATTAGTTTACATATTGTTTAAATTTGTGATGTATTTCTCAGTTTGCATTTCTATTTTAACCAAGAAAAAAGAAAAAAAAAAAGTTAAAAGATTAGCTTAATTTTACTCTCACTTACTGATAAGGATGAAATTTAGAGACATTTTCAGGTTGGTGGTCATTTGCCAGTTAGAACAAATGTGTCCTAGCGACAGTAAGAGTGGATATTGAAGTGAAGTTATTGTGGTCATTATAGGGAGTAGCTGATGAAAATTAACATTTTAAACAAATTCAGAAAAACTTTTACCACTTTTCATAAGAACAAAAAGAGCAAGTGAAACTGAAGACTATTATTAAAAAAAAAAAAAAAAACTAATAGCTGATGATAACTAATGACTAATAACTAATCAATAGCAAAGACAAAAAAATACCATAAGTAGAACCCTCAGTATTTTCTTTAAATATATATGCTCACTAAGGTTTCAGGGTACACTTTCGTATGCAGAAATAGTTAATCACCCCACACTGGCACACATAAAGGACAATAAACAATAGATATGAAATAACTGAGCCTAAACCTCCATTACTGTCATCTATCTAATGTGATAGTAGTTCAGGCAATGTGTAAACTGAAACTGCCTATGATATATAGTTGTTGATGGAAAAAAGTTTCTTCAGAAGCTGCAAATACATCAGTTCATATGCATATGGTAATACAGTTCAGTAGCTAGACGCTATTTGAAAGTCAGTTCAAAATACAAACTACAGCTCTTTAAAAGTGTAAATTCTGCTTAATACTGTATTATCATTGCATTTTAATGGAACTTCTTAAAATTTACTCAACCTGTTCTAAAATATAAGCATGCTTTTTTCACTTGATGTTGGTTGTTCTCTAAAGTGTTTTCTTCTGATCACATTAAGATAAGTGTATAATGGAAGCTAATGGAGCTGTAAATCACAATATAGGTGCTATTCATTATATGATTTGTCCTGTTCACACCTTTACAAATGGTAGAATTCTGGTAATATTTATAAAGTATGCAGAAGCTTTCTTGAAAGCAAGCACAGTCCCAATGACTCTTAACTTTATACTGAATTCTAAACAAATGCTAACTTTAAAATAATAAGATAAAGATTTCAGCCAAATATTAGCCCTGTGTACTCCTTTTAATGTGCTGTTTCTCTGGGCACTATTTTCTCCTCATTTTTTGTTCTTAACAAATTGATTAGAAACATCCACATTCAAATTATGCTGTTAGCCATTCAGCTTGCTTACCACGATTTACATAATTACCTAATGGCTAGAATATCATGCCCGAATGGATTGTGCCAGCACAGAAGCGGATTTTAAGGGTAGTCAAGCATAGAAAATCCAGTGACAAAACCAGTTTCAGCACCTGTCCGTCCACTTGGGGATCTCTGAACAGACTAAGGAGTGCTAACGAGTGCAGTCATAGTGCCCTCTACTGCCTAAAATTCTGTGTACCTGTGGCAGTGTCATCAGCAAAACAGGTCACCAACTAATTATAGCCTTCAGCTCTAAGGGGATACTGCCCTCACCTTTGCCCCCAACATGTTTAGACACCATTACTCTGATTTTAAAACAAATTGGCAAAGTCTATAAAACTTTATCTGGGTGCATTTGATTATACCTTGCCAACTTGTGTCCGTATGATCGTATCCCACATGTTTGAAGATGCACTTTTGTTGAGATGCCAGACTCCAGCACTTTTAACTACACCTGCTCAGAAGGCTTGCCAGGAGCCCAAAGCACTCAAGGATAGTTCATATGTTTATGGATTATATAACCCAGGAGGACTAAGCATGAAAGAGAGAGAAGTGTGTATGTGTGTTTCTGTACATATTTATCACTAGCACATTGATTAGTTCAACACATTAAAAATTGATTGGAATAGGGCTTCATACTTGGGACGTGTGCCATTGATGACACATATTCCATAGACAACTGGCATACAGCTGCTTCTGCAAAAGCTTTATGCATATATACCTAGGCAATGCCCTTACAAAAATGAAATATAAAAAAGGTAAGTTTGGGATCATGTGAATAAGAAGCGACTTGAGAATCATTTAAGCCCAAAGCCTTTTTTCTCTTCATGGAAAATGTGTGAATGATGTTCCACTGCAGGGCACAGCTGAGTGACTATCAAGGTTTTTTTTTATATTAATAACTTGTAGAAGTCAAATATGATCAGACGTTGATGACAGGAAACTAGAGCTGCAGATCTTGAGCAGAACTGTACAAAGTTTCCTTTCACTTATAATCTCAGTATCAAAAGATCATGAATAATTAACAGGTTTCCCACAGAATATTAAATGGATGTAAATAAATTCAGAATGAGTCCTGAAAGCACTGAGAAATGGTCTGTATTTTAGTGTTCGCCTAGTCACATTTTATAGTATTCCAGAAATCTCATACACCTTTAGTTAGTATTTTCTAATATCCACAATTACCTTAATGCTTTGACTGATACTGTATCTTGCTAATGATGGTGGATTTTTGAAAAACTAGGAAAAAAACAGGAAAAACTAGGAAAAAAACTAGGAAACTAGGAAAAAATTGCAGATATGAAGTTGAGGGTCTGTCCACATGTGAGATTATTATTGAAGCAACTATTCATGCTAAGATAGAGGGTCGTGGACAAATAATAACAATAATATAGTGTAATATAGCAAGGGAATGATTGAATGAATGAATGAATGAATGAATGAATGAATGAATGAGAAAATGGAATTTTTTTATATTATAATAGTATAATTCAGCTTGAAAAGGACTGCAGGAGATCATCTAAACATAAATAGAATTATAGGTAAAAATTAAATGCATTTATAACATAATAATCATTGCTACTTAGTATGTTACTTGGTGTGATACATACAATGTAGTCAGTTGGGAGATAAAAGAGGAAAGAAACAAGAATATAAATTAGTTTCTCTTAAGTTACAAAAAAGTCAGAGCATCTGATTCTAATATCTAGATTTTAAAGTGATCTCCAAGTTACAATAAAGCTCCTAATTCAACCCCAGTTTTGTGTGAGATGCAATTCTAGAACTCAGAAAACTCATCAATGTGCAACTTAGTGGATGGGTTTCACAGTTCTCATTCAGATTTTGGCCCCTACTGCTTTTAATGCCACCAGGATATGGTCTGCTTATTCTTCGGCTGTTTACCCAGACTGCTCTTTAAAAATGTCCTAATTGAGGGGATCAAACATTAAGAACATTTGATTTTATCATGAGAATCATCAGATTGAAGTGCTAATGAAGACCTCCAGCAAGCCAATGTTCCAGTTCCTGAGCTTCATCAGTGACAACACCAAATACTGAGACAATGAAAAATAATTGAAATACTTTGAAGTACAGCAGATAGTTGATAGGTCAAGCCTACAAATGTTTATTGTAACACTGTAGTTATAGGATATTTTTTGAAACACTGACTGATCATTTCCCAAAACAATTTTTTACTCTGCAAAAAAAGAGTAAGAATTAGTAAAAAGAAAAAAAAATAGCTCTTTCTATACAATTTAATCAGTTTTCTACAGCTGCATTAGATGCAATGTTAATGAGGAAATTACTCTGCGTGCATTGACTTGAATTTCTAATGATGCATTGTATGTGCTATACGCTCAATGCACAAAGCTGGTATCCTGCTGTGATCACATTTGTAGCCTCCGATACTCAACATGTTTTGACTCTTCCCAAGTCTTTAAGTCTGATACGGGTCATTTATTTTTTAGCTATTCTTTTGTGTGTGTGCTTGTGTGTATCATTAAGCAAACAGTTTTTTTTCTTAAAGTGCATGCAAATTATAGAGGTGAATTACTAATCAGCTTAGAGGTAGGGTAGGGACATTAGTGAAAACTGGAGCTGGTTTCCTGCTGGGTTACCCTAATGGGAGTTAAAAACAGCTTAAAAAATGCATCCTGCTTTTTTCACCGAGTGCAATGTCACAGAGGTCAATGAGTTTACAGAGAATTTAAATCAGTGGAGAATATAACCTCTTAGTTTTTCCTACTGCTAACAGCTAATGAGGAATTTCTACTCTCTTATGGAAGGTAAGGACTTTTAATTTGGTTTATGCTTCTTTGGTAATGGTATATTGTGACCTAGTTCTTGAAGGGTTACCTTCCCATTTCTTTCAAAGGCAATGGTGAAGCTTTTCTGATAATGATGAAATCTGTGTTTGGCCAGTGTTGCTCTTAGCACACTGAAATACACAGCAGCTTTTAAGTTTAAAGGTTTTGCCATGTGAAAGAGCTTTTCCTTTGAGGCTAGATAAGAGGGCTTTATTTTGATGGTGATTAATACATCCCAAACAGTCTTGTAGTCTGCAGCTTGACACATTTTCTAACAAAAATATGTTAATAATATATAACTTTGTAAGATAAAGTTTTTTTAAAATGGCCAAGTAAAACTGATATTTTTTTTTTTTTTTTTTTAAATAAGCAAGAAAGACTTTAAATAGAACATCATCAGCTCACCCAAAATTTACCTGTGAAATACCTACACTTTTTTTCTGGGAGAAATTAACTGAGCTGATGACGCTGTTCATAACTAACTGGCACAAGGGATTGTGTTTCCAAAATATAATGTTGCTAAGGGCCACAAAGAGGACTTAATTACTAGAGTTTTTTTGTTTGTTTGTTTGTTTTTCAATTTCATTTTTTTACTGAGTTATCCCAAAGAGACAACTCACTTCTTCTTTTGTCTCATACTTGCTTTCAAAAGTGCTAGATTTATCAACCACTCCAACTACGTAACTCAACACTCTAGGTCAAAGATTAGGTCCTCTACATTTTCTCTTCTATTGAATACAGGTATGGTTACATTACTCACAATATTACTTCTCATTTCACTTACCTTGCCATGATGAATAATGCATAATACTGCCTAGAAAAGGCACAGAGAAAAAAAAAAAAAAATCCCTTTTCGGGTTAGATTTTTTAAACAAAATTGAATCATTGGATTTTGAAAAATAGTTTTTTTTTTTTTTTTTTGGAGGAGAAGAAATTAATTCTCTGTCATAGAAACAAGGAATTTGATACTTTTTCTCAGGTTCCAAAACTTCATTGACTTTGATTTATTCGTTTTTATTGCATATGTATACAGAAGTACCCTAATAGGTGTGTATATGTGTGTGTGTGTATAGAAACATTTAAGAACTTTCTTTTAAAAAAAATATATATATATTTTGTATCACATCTGTTATTCTGTTTTTCCCTTTCTGCCCTTCAAAATGTTTTGCACCAAGTTTTCACCTTCAAATGTGTGAAATATATCTTCTCTTCTTTTTTTTTTTCTTTCTTCTTAATTACTTTTTTCTCCCAGTTGTAAAACATGATTCATATTTTTATCTCCTTCCTTTTCTTACTTATGTTCCAGACTTAAATGGAAGAGCACCTATTTAAAATTGGCATATAGAAAGTGTGAAAATTTTATAAATTTTATAGATTATTATAAAGTGCAAAGGTTAGTTTGAACTATGCTTATTAATTAATAAAGAACCTTTCTAAGCTTGCAAAAAAAAAGCGGTAGCCAAGTATTGCTACTACTACTGCTACAATACTGCTGCTAGTACTACTCACCTACTAATGGACTCCTAAATTCTTTCCCACCATGGCAACTGTTATTTCATTGAGGCAAAAAATATTTCAGCACTCAATTCAGAATCTGCAAATGTATCAGTGAACTTAATTCTGACTTTGATGTGACTATGATCCTTTGTGAACAAGTCAAATTTTCATTAAGCAAACACTGGGATGACAAGAATATTTTAGTCAGCAACGTCCATTGAAATGTGATTGGATAGCTGTTTCTGTCTCTTTCAATAAACTTTCTGTCGGTTGTTTTGCAACATTCTGCATTATGTATATACATATATATATTTTTTATATGTGCATACATATAAAAACTCGTATAAAATACATTGTTTTTATTTTTTTATTTAAAACACTAAAATAGAATTCTATTTTTTATTTTTTTTTAGCAGTAATTTCAAAAACCCTTCTCAGAGTTTTATTGAGGTTGGCACATCAGCATACTATCCCTTTGTCAGCAACACAATATGCCACACCTACAATGTCATATGAGTGCAACATTCCTCTCAACATCACTTTAATACTACACTTTGTCTGTCGGTGTGATAAGAAAGAAAGTGTCTTTTGACAGGTGC
>VZSV01000074.1:558023-582951 GCA_013398735.1 Nothocercus julius | reverse complement strand
CAGACATTCAGACATTCAGGCTTGAAAGCAATAAAACTGTCAGTCATCCTTTTTTTTTTTCAGAGTTCTGTATGCTTAATCTATTGCTTGCAGATACATTTGCTCACATATTGCACCCCATTTCAAATGTAAATGACTGACAAAACCAATAAAAACAAATAAAAACATCATATGTAGAAAGCAGGAATACAGGCTTTATTAGAACAAAGGAGAATCGGTCTAGAAAAACAGTAGCTCTGCATGACAGGGATTCCCTGGTGCTCAGTGATTTTGGACCTAGTCTTCAAAGATCATGTTGTGATGTGCAACTGTTAAGGCAAAAGTGAACCTGCAGCTAAAGAACAGTAAGATTTTCTGTCAAGAACAGTAAAGTTTTCTTCTTTGTGCTGATGTGTCCATTATTAGAAGAAAATGTCTAATCAAAGGATAACAGTTGCAGAAAGAGGTGGAAAAATTGTAGTGGAGAGCTGCAAGAGTAGTTAAAAGATTAGGGGGAAAAAAAAAAAAAAAAACAATCAAACAAAAACACTGCAAAGTCCTGTATTGTTTAAGTAGAAATACTTAAGAATATAATCACAGCCATAACTACCAAATAAAAACAAAATCTTGTCAGAGGACTCTCTGGAAACCTTATAACACACAAAGACCCAAACTGAAGGTAGATGTTCTCAGACTAAGTATATTATTGTATAATATAATATAAACATTGAAGATAATTACCTGTCTCTAGTTGAATAGCAAGCCAGTGACTCTGGTGGATCCTCTAACAACAACAGCTGTATACAGCATACCTGGATACTTTCATGAAAGATGTAATTAAATTCAATAGAATTAATTCAATAAAATTAGAACCTAACTTTGCTGTCTGGCATTTTGTATGTCAGTTCTATGCTATGACATGGGAGGAATGCTTTCTTAGAACTTCACGACTTCTATTATTCAGAAAGTCAGTCTAGGGGAACAGAAGGCTTCTATCTCCTCTTCGGTGGAGGAATCCATACTAGTGGATTTCCTAGTGGGCTGAACAGAAGCCAACAGCAAGCAAACACCATATTTTCAAACTGGAATAAGGTTTTCTTTCTTTAAGTATAGCTGTTCATCATAGTTGCATAAAACTATTAGTAAGGTCATTACTAATGGTATAACATTGGGCAGGTTATACTGAGAGCTGTCGAGATAGTCTGAATGTACTTGGGTACAAGTGTCTTAGGTGATTCTATAATTGTGAAATGCCGGGAAAACACATTGAGCCCCATTAATCTTCCCTGCATCCTGTGGTGGTAAAACTGTAGCAATTTGCCACCTGCTGAAACTGTTTTGCATCTGTGGTATTTACTGAAGAGATTTGTATAAAGGTTGAAAGTGTTGCCTTGCAATCTTATGCATGCGTTAATGAGTTATTATACACCTGTTGTATCATATTGCATCTGTTAGTAGATTTCAAGTGACATTTTTGTGAAATATTTGACTAAAATGTCCTTAAACACAGTGCATAAAAAGTCTCTCAGGAGCAACTACACTGTCTTTGGAGAAATACCTGATCATATATGCGCCCAGCTGAAATAAGGCAAATTGTAACGTTCTGGTGTTCAAAAAATCCAAATAAATCATTCTGGTGGAGACCAGTAATCTGCAGCTGAGTTCTGGCTTTTACACAAGTGAAAATTTTTACTAATGTATTTCTGTAAACAATCTTGAAAAGTCACTATCTAAATAAATAAAAAAAACTTAACTTAGAAGCTAATGTAAGTAAACATGAAATGAGAAAAGTGAAAAGAGAAGACATGAAGTCAGAAAAGTTGATCTCTGTTTTTGTACATCCTATTTCTTCCCTTGCCTCACTTCCGTGCTGTGTTTAGCATCAGCAAAAGTCTGGGGGCTCTTATGTGCCAGGACCTTTCCATGTGTAATATTCGAACAATAAACGTAGAGCAGCTCACACTGTCACGAATTCTACCTGTTCCTGAAGCCTTTCAATTTCCTGTTTCTAAAAGTGAATATCTAATACTTGGGGAAATATGTATGTGACTTAACATATTTTCTCTGTCATACGGAACACTTTGGATAAGATATAATTGTGTTCCCCATGAATGTAAAATATTAAAGTCAATATTACAGAGACAATAATAGACATTTAAAGACTTGGTTCTGACACTTTTGCTTAAGCTGGCACTTTGTCCTATAAAGGCTATCAGGAAAGCGGAAGATTTATTAATTTGTCTTCAACTGTTGTCTTATTCAGAGATCATTAGTACAGCTCTGTACTAAAGGTAACTGAAAAGAGGTACACTAAAGTATCACAGACGAATACATTGATAATGTGAATGTACACTTTATTTGTGCTCCTTTTATACCATTTCTACTGTGAACAAGTTCTCCAATTACGTTGCTAAGCTCTTTGTCAACAGCAGCTCAGATCGTCTAATTGCTTAATGTATTTTGCTTTGCCAGTCAGATAAAAGTCCATATACGGGGATGGGGTCATGGAGAGACTCTTTTAAATAAACGAATTATCATCATCATCATCATTATTATTATTTAATAGAAATGAGGATCTTTGAGGTCAGTAAGCACTTGGACTAGCAGGTCATTTATGTGTGTGCTATCCCTGATAATTTTTTGCAAATCTGCATTTGAAGGAAAATATTATCAATATTAATGCAATGCAACTCAGAATTCTATACTGAAATTGCATAGATTGTACAAACTTCTTATAACAGATTAATTTATAATTTTAGGCAGCATTGACTAATTCTGACTTGAATTAGAGGAAGAATTTAATGATGCATGATTTACTCACAGGAAAAACTAGATGTAAACTAGCAACTCTTAAAAAAATCGTAGCTCTAGGATATTATTTTCCATCTACAGATGTCTAAAATCATACATAATCCTCAGTGTCACTAGGGTACCAAGGAGTGTAACATGGAAAACACAAATCTTATTAATATTTTTAATTATCTTCTTAGGCAAACATCCTTGAATGTTAGCTTTCTTCTGAAAACCAAGGACATATCATCTTTTTTGATTAAAAAAAAAAAATCATTTGAAAGGTGAGGAGGAAAAAAAAAGTACAAAAATATGCTTGAAATATTTAAAAAATACATAGAGCTTTGTAAGGTTTGGTAATATATAAAAAATTGCATTCATATTCACCATATTCCATAGCATACAGTAGATTATTTAAAATCATGCTATTTTAAAATAATTGTTTGCATTTCTTTATTTCCATTTTTTACTTGACTGAAAAAGCCAGGGCTTTTTTAAAGTGACATCCTTCTACATCAATTTAGTCTTTTAGGTTATTTTCATGTATCAAAAAAGAAACTACAAAACAGGGTTCTCTTAACCAGCTCTGGTAATTTTATTTTTCAACCGCTTCCACTAAATTCTACTAAATTACTTTAAGAGACAAAAAAGGTATTTTTGATATAGAACCTTCATTATAGATCATGTGTGTTCCTTTCCTGTGCTTGTTAGTATAGGCTAAGTATAAGTAAGCCTAAGTATAGGTTATACATATGAATGCATGCCAGTATACCATGATGAGAACCCACAACAAGCCAACACTCATTGAAAGATTTTGGAATGCCCTTAAAATGACAAGAGTCGAAAAGCAAAGATGAGGAATACAACTTCCATGTGAGAAAGGGTTTCTTTCTGTTGATTTCATCCATTTTTTGAGCTATGTACCGTTCACAAGTTCTCAGCATAAAAGAGCATCCTGAGATTCATTTATTTGATTCTTAATAATATGGAAATTTTAATGTTATTTTTGGATTTGTCCACACTGATGTTTGCCTGTGCAAGGTACCAAGCAACCATACAAGGATCACGGTCTCAGTTGGACTCAGAGAGTATGTTCTAATACCATTAGGGATAACCCACTGAGTAGGTGAAAAAAAGAATCAGCACTAAAACAAACAGAAAACAGTGTTCTTGTAGATTCCATATGATTGATAACAAACTCATATTCTACCTTGCAACTAGTTTTCCATCCCACAGTTTATTACTTCCTTTCAGATTTCAGGCATTCTTAATACGCTTGGCTATTAACAGCTTTATTCTTTCTCTTATGAACTTTTTTTTTTTTTTTACTTGCCCTTAAATGCACAAAATTCTGGTTTCTTTTTAGTGAGATTTTACAGCAAACTCATGCCATTTACACCAATGTATATATCTATTCGTATCCAATGTGAAACACTCAAACACATTTAGAAATTTCGGATGTTCAAGAAATTGAAAAGGCCTTTCTCTTCACTTTATCTTACCAGATATTGAATAACATGTACTCTTCTTTCTAATAATCTGCTTTATCAAATAAGAAACAACAATTTTATCATAAAAATGCTAATTGATTTGTTCATGAGAAGAAGTTCTAAAATTCTTTGCTGCTTTTACTTTATCTTTTTGAAGACTGCCTAAAGCAGGATGTTTTCTTGGCATTTGTGTAGAGCAGTATTTAAAAAAAAAAAAAAAAAAAAGACTCTCTACTCTCTCTACTTCACAAAATGTAAAAATGGAAAAGGAATTCAAAGTACATAAATCACATTTAGACAGAATTACAAAAGCCCTTTCACAGTGCATGACAAGAAAGGTTTAGGGAAATCTGTTAGTGAAGTGTGACAAAATCCAGGAACAGTTAATGGCATGAACAGGAAAAAAATCTTTTTTGATCATCTAGACTGATTTTCAGTGTCAACCAGAAAACTTGCCCATTAATGACTGATCTCTACATCATGCCCTTGATGTCCATTTAACAAGATGCACTTAGTTTAAAGCTTGTGAGAACAGCATTAAAGTTCCTTGAAAAATTGTTCTGACTTTGCTGTGAGCAGCATAGTTACATTTTAGTCCTTTAGACTATCTAGTCTTTAGACCTTCTGACCTTAGTAGGTCAGAATTGCAAAACTTTGATGCAGATGATGTTGCTTTTATTTTAACATGACATCTAGTGGCTGAATTTTACAGAAAGTGTCTAATTTTACATCTCTATTGTGTCTAATATTGCAAAAAGAATGCTTTAGTGAGTTGTTGGCACACACATAACACAATCTGAATTTAGCCACTGCTTTTTTCTTCAAGAAGATTTATTACTGTATTTCAGGCACTTAAAATCTGCTTTATAGCTCAAGACCATGCACTGTTTTTTTTTTTGGTTTTTTTTTGTTTTTTTTTTTTTTTTAAGTTTTATAAACAAAATAGCATCTTTTAATTTTAACTTCTGTAAAACTCTGTGTTTGCATGAAAATCACTAAGTCTGTTTAGGATCCTCATGTTGTCCTTGATATGTTGGCAAAATATCTTCAGTGTGGGCTCTCCTTTTCTGGATCATTATTCAGCACCCAGAACTTTCTTAGATGGATGTTGTACAGTTAAAGAATTGTAAAATCTGGTCTTTGAAATAAACATTCATTTTAAGACATGTTTTGGCTTCCTGCATGATTTACAATGGTTGGAAAGGGAAATAAAAAGCATTTTTCTATAAAACAGGACAGACTTTTATAACTGAAGTGGAAAAGAAATATCTGATAATCCACTGTAAACAACAGCAAAAAAAAAATATAGAGAGAGATCGAGAGGAGAAAGCATGGTGCCTAGGAGGCAAACCACTGATGTGAGAAGGACTCTCTTTCCCTGTTTCCCCCACAACACAGATTTATTCTTAAATGGAGGCTGCTTCTGGCTGCTTATGTCCATTCAGATGCAGCAGAGTATGAAGCATTCATTTGCAGCAGAGTATGAAGCTTTTTTGATGATTCAGTATCAGATGTACACTACAAAAGGAATCAGAATAGAAGGACTCAGTCTCCATTTCTACATGCCTCTCACACTACCACCTTTGAAATATAAACAGTGAAAAAAGGAAAAAGGCACAAACAGCACAAAAATATAAGCTTGAAGATCCCTTCCAAAGTTTAGTACAAAGAACACCTGCGAATAAGAGAAAAAAAAAAAAGAAGGATATTTTTGTAAATGTTTACATCAAACAGTTTTTAGATATCTGAAATGTGGCCTCTAACAGTAATCATGACAGACAGGAATCTTCATGTTCAAAAGGAATTCTATGTTCTGTATACTCTTCTCTTTCTAAGAACTATCACAGATTTGTACTGTCAGAAATAAACTTGACCAATTGTACTAATTCTAATTAAAATATACTATCATTAGTTATAAATCATTGCCTCTTCCTGTTCTGCTGAAATATAAAGTTATAAAAAAAAATTATCCTTCTATCTTCAATTTACTCGAGAGCTGTCAGAGTCCAGCACTCTCTGGCCAGGTTCTCTCTGATATTCCACACATCTGGAGAGAATAAGATTTAATATAAAAATCTATTTTTTTATTAAGATACCTGATGTTACATGGAATTCTTATTTAGCAGTGCAATATAGCAATGTACTAAAAACACAATACACAAGTGCATACATATGCACAGTTTAATCACAATACCATTGCAATTGCCATTACCAGTCTCTATATGTTCACCATTATGAATCTGGGCATTCCCATTCATGTTGAAGGAATACATGGGATGAAGTCAGCTAAAGCCTGTTGCTCTCTTCAAGATTTCTCTGTTAGTTTTTCAGGTTTTATACCCTGTGTTTGTCAGAGCCACATATACACTTCTCTCATGCTGGTCTGTCTAACCTCAGGGAGACATTCACATTCTTTTGTCAGCTCAGGAAGAAAAGTTTGCATCAGTTAGCCCATTCAACAGATACATTGGTTTATCTAACACAGAGGTCATCCCCTGGTGCTTTGTGTGTTGAGATAAAATTCTGATTAATACGTTACATCCTACATAATTCCTGAGTTTCAGGGGCATTTCACCCTTTGCCCCAAATCTTCTTCCCAAATCTTCTTCCTATTAGAGATTATTGTTTGGTTACTGAATTTCAATAGCCTAGTTAAATGATTTTGGGGCTATCCTGAAACAAGTTGGAGCTAATTTCCAAGCATCCAGCTCTGACAGCTAGATGCATGTATATCGTTTAAATCTATTCTTTCATAATTTAATAGCCAAGGTTTCTGTAGCACTGAAAACTCTACTATTAATGATGATGAGACATCTTCATCTGAAATATATAGACATACCTTAGGGCCTTGTTGTCCCCAGAGCAGAAACCTAATCCCGGGCAAATAAAGTATAACACTCCCTCAGCAATCCTTTGATGCTAACCCCATATTTTATTCTTTTTCTTTAGCATTAAATCTATTCTTTTATTCTGTTTCTCAATCTCTAGTTGTCTTTGTCCCATGCCAACCAGCAGTTTCCCATGCAATTAGTAAACAAGGCACTTCTTCAAGCTCTTCTCGAGAGAGACCATTGCAGAAAAGTTATTTGCTTATTGCCATCCCCTTCTGGAAGTTATTACCACAGATGCAATCTGATCTATATCAGCTAGTTCCAGTGACCATATATTTTCTTAGGTGTGCATAGCATAACAGTAAAAATAGAATCTTAATATCTTCAAGAAACATTGTAGTCATTTGAAAGAAGAAATTACCCTCTTTTTTTCCAAACCCTTTTAATAGTTTCTTTTTGGAAAGCTCAAGATTTCTGTACACATTATTCTTTCGTGCTGTAGCAGAATTACTTACTTCTATTACCATGTATGTAAAAGCTGTAACTTAGAATGGGAGACAACATACTTTTAAATCTCTATACACGGTGTGAGACAACTCTTGTCTTGCCAAAGGTCAGATTCTGTCTTTCTCTTTTTAATAAACCAGAGTAAACTAATCTTTTCTACCAAGTTGCTGCAATAGCAGCAGAATCCTCTCAAAGGTCTATTCTTAATTTTTCATTGTCCATTCCACATATATGGTAAGTCAAAATTTACTCATTACTGTATTCTGCAGCAGCGAGACTGAAGAGCTGCGAATGCCATGTGCTTGGTTCTCCACTTCGGTCAAAACAACCCCATGCAACACTACAGGCCTGCGGCAGAGTGACTCAAGAGCTGCATGGCATAAAAGGATCTGAGGGTATTGGTCGGCAGCCAGCTGAACATGAGTCAGCAGTGTGCCCAGGTGGCCAAGAAGGCCAACAGCCTCCTGGCTTGTATCAGGAACAGTGCAGCCAGCAGGACTAGGGAAGCGACCTTCCCCTGTACTTGAATACTGTGTTCGGTTTTAAGTCCCTCACTACAAGAAAGACATGGAGGCACTGGGGAGTATTTAAAAAAGGGCAATGAAGCTGGTGAAAGGGCTGGAGCACAAACCTTATGAGGAACATCTGAGAGAGCTGAGACTATTTGGTCTGGAGAAGAAGAGGTTCAGGGGAGACCTTATTGCTCTCTACAGCTATCTGAAAGGAGGTTGCAGTGAGGCGAGGGTCAATCTCTTCTCCAGAATAACTAGCGATAGAACAAGAGGAAATGGCCTCAAGCTGCACCAGGGGAAGTTCAGGGTAAACATGAGAAAGAATTTGTACATGGAAGAGTGGTGAAGCATTGGGACATGCTGTCCAGGGAATTGGTGGAGTCACCTTCCCTGTCAGTGTTCAAGAAACATGTAGATGAGGCACTTAGGGACATGGTTTAACAGACACGGTGATGACATGGTTGGACACAATGATCTTGAAGGTCTTTTCCAGCCATAATGATTCTATGATGCTATGATTTTATGAAGAAGAACTAATTTCACTGAGCAGTCAACTACCTTCTGTTTCAAAGAAACAAAAAAAGATGTTCTAACTCAGATGAATCCTTAAGATGATTCTTGTAGTAACAATCTAGCCACACCTGAATGTCACATTTGCTATAAAGCCTCCTCTGGCTTATGTTGTCCAGCCACCCAGTCTCTGATATAAGAAGAGCTTATGCATTGTGATCATTCAAGAAGCACCTACGAAATCATTCTCAGCCAACAGTTTCTGAAATTGTTGGTGATTTGCTCTTCTATATATTTGCTTATTAGCATCTTTGCAGGATCTATGTTCCTGTATTACTTCCATGTTCTTTGATCAAAGAGACATTAATCAGCTTTCAGACAGAATAATAGAATAACAGAAAGATTATACTTAAACAGGTTTGCCTTTATTGGTTTTTTAAATGCTTTCTTTTCTCTTGGTGACTGCTTATGGACCATGCTATTCCATTTGTAAAACGACATGCCATTTTCTGAAGCAGAACAAGCCTTATCTGTTTTACGTGTAATCTGTTCTACGCTGGATAGGAGTCCAGAATTTCAGAGGACTCAGAAGTGACTGATATAATTTGTGACCACTGATTACTGCTGAAGATAAAAGAAGATCAGAAGTTTCTTCTGTGAACTTCAGTTGAAACATTTTGGTATATATTGACACCAGTGGACCATTATTTTTAAATCCTGTAGACAACAGGAAAATGATGCCGGTTACTTAATCATGACCACAATAGTCCAACAGTGCAAGTAGATACTTTTGGGGTAATTTTAGTGGGATTCTGTCAGTGAGGCACTATTGAGAGATGGAAAGAATCTTAGATTTTTTTTCTTCCATTTTGTCTAAAGCTTATTTTCAACATTACTCCCTCATTTTCTGTCATCAGAGGCTTTGCTGCAATAGGATAACTCATCATTAGTGGGCTTATTTCTTTCCAGTGGAAAAGAAGTGGAAAGCAATTCTAAGGAGTTTCTTCACCGTAAAATAAAGAATGGAATAGAAAGAACATACCATAGAATGAAGACACGGAGGTACTGCTATAATTGTCCATCAAAAAATAGTCCTTTACAGTTTTTTTTTTTTTTTTTTTATGCCTTCATATTTTTGCAGGCTGAATTGATTCCTTTTGTTCCTTTGCAATACATAGTTTCAACACTGACTATAACTACCAGTCAACACAAACCAGTGACATTTCAGCCCCTTCATCTAAAGCTGCTGCCTTTATATTTCTGATTCCCTGCCGAATGCTAGAGCACCACCATGGAAAACTACATGTTGCATGGGGTAAAAACAAAAAGTTATGCCTCTCTAGAGCAATACGGGGTTGCTCTGGAACTTCAATAGCACTATGCAGTGTAGAATTTCTTTATAACTTAGTACCATCTCTTTTCGCCATATGAAAATTTTTAAATGTTCCCGAGCCATGCAATAATATCTGCCTATATGGGTTATTGCCTGGGAGGAAGTGGTACCTAGAATTTATCTCACAATTTAGGGAGATAACTCAGCAGCTGCAAAACAGTTACTGCCTTCTATGACTTTTCTTCAACCTAGTTAGGACTTGCAATTGATATTGTATATTGCATTATTTAGCATTATTTTGCATTATTTAGCTTAAAGGCATGAACGAACCTCAATGAACTTTGTCATTAGAGAGTTCAAATTTCAGCTCAGAACAGTACAGTAGTCATTGTGATTTGTCTTATTGCTGGTCCTGTGAAATATACTTGATTGTTTCTATTCAAATGTTTAAAAAAATGCAACTTTACCAAGAGCTTTTTTATCCCTCATTTTCTAGAATCCCATCAGCCCTTGCAGTCACAAGCTTCTCTGGACTCTTCTCAAACACAATAGTTTTAAGTACCAAATATATCCAAAATGATATGATTGTTGCCCATTCTTGCACATCCTGTCTTTGTATTTCAGAGCCAAACAGCTATTAAACTCAAATGTAATTTTCATCCATAGATTTGAAGAAGAAATCCAAAACTATTGTATAATTTTGAGGTGTTAATTGGTCCCTTTGTGTTTACTGTTTTACAATTGACATGAGCTCTCTTTCCTTTGATCTCTTTGTAAGTTCAACTATTCAGCTGGCAGTACAACTGTCAGAAAAGGACAAAGCAGAAGTTTTGTTTTAGCAGAGTTTTCCAACAAATGAGTGAGTCTAATTTACACTTGTTCTCTCATGCCTATGAAAGAGCTGGACAAGATAATTCAAAAATTGCCCAGTTCAGCTAATCCTGACATGCTGTCACAAAGTGCCAGTGCACCCCAAATGGTAAATGAGTATGGTAAATGGCATCTTAGCAGCACTGGCTAACAGTAACAGCACAAAGTAACATTGGCTAAATGCTGAAGATGGCTTTATTTTCTTACAGGTGTTTGAAACTATTTTGACCCAGTTACTGACTGATCCAAATAATCATGATCTCAAGCAGACTCACTTCAGCAATCACATTTGACTTTTGAGTGATCTATTGAACTTAAGGAAACTAAAATTATTAAAATAAAAAAAGTCTTTCATTAACATTTATTTATTTATTTTAGTCCTCTCAACAAGCGGTCTGATCCATCTAAGATGTATTTTTATGAGACAGAACATAAAACTCTTTTTTTGTGTTTGCTTGTATTTTCACTGTCATCATAGAATCAATCACAGAATCACAGAATAGACTGGAGTCCTGAGCAGGCTTCCCAGGATCTGTCCAGCATCTGTCCAGGTGGTTTTTGAATCTGTCCAAGGACAGAGACTCTACAACCTCTTCCAGTGCAACCTCTTCTAGTGCTCTGTTTCTCTCAGAGGAAAGAAGTTTTTGCTCTAGTTCAGATGGATCTTTCTGGTTTTTTTTGTTCCTGCCTGTGGTCTCTCATCCTGTCACCTCTGTCAAGAGTCTGGCTTCATCTATTGACACTCTCCCTGGAGCTACTGAAGTACATCAAAAAGATGCCCCCTTAGCCCTATCTTCTCCAGACTGAACAGGGTCTCAGCCTTTTCTCAGGTGGCACATGCTCCAGTGTCTGCATCGACTTCAGTACCTTTCACTGGACTCGCTTCAGGAGCTCTGTATCTCTGTCATTCTGAGGAACCCAGCACTGTACACAGCATTGCAGTTCTGGCCTCACTACAGCTGAATAAAGGGAAAGGAGTACCTCCCTTGTACTTCTTGCAATGCTTTTGCTCATGCAGGCCAGGAGATATTTGGTCTTCTTTGCTTCTCAGGAGTTCGGCACACAGCTGTCACTCATGCATTATCTTATTCCTCCCTAGATGCAACAATCTGCACTTCCCTTGATGGCAGTCCAAGAAGCAGGATTTCCTCTGCCCATCCCTCCAGCCTGACAAGGGTAGCACATCCCTCTCGTGTATGAGACACGCCTCACAGTTTTGGTGTCATCTGCAAGTGAGGGGTTCTGTCCCTCCATGCAGACCATTAATGTATTAGTCGAAGAGGGTTAGACTCAGTATTAATTGTAGGGGGACAGTGCCAGCTACAGACCTCCAACTAGACTTTTTGATCACAAACCTACTGAACCTTGCCATGCAGCCACTTTCTAGTCCACTTTACTCCCTGCTCATATAAGCCCTACTTCATCATCTTGCCTGCGAGGATGATATGAGAGATGTCAACATCACTAAGTTAGCATCTCTCTGATACACTTTCAATAACATACAGACTCTGAGAAATACAGAATATCTGCTGAAATATGACTATGAAATCTCCTTCTTCATCTTTTCCTGCCCATCTACAAAATCATGTCTGAAGTAGGAAACCAGGACTACTGGGTATCACTGAATCCTGCAACTTCGGTTCTAATTTATAGATTTCAGCGTTGGGATTATGGACAGTCCCATCAGCTGGAGCTATTGCTTCTGTCTAGACACTGGAGCCTCCAGATGGACCACAGTAACCTTCCTAAAACTATGTATACCTCCTGGCAAGATCTATCTGTACTGGTCCATATTTATAGTCTAGAAAGGATTCTAGACACCTAAACAGATCTTTAAAGCCAGCTTGCCTGTAGCAAAGGAGAGGCAAAAAGTGATTAAGAAAATCCTGAAACATTTTCTAAAGTTTTTGAGATTAACATTGATAATGATTAGAAAGACACTTTTTCATCTAGAAGCAAATCCATCACAGTGCTGTAGCAGACTTTGAAATAAATCACCTAGACAAGCTAGAAGCCAGAAGGAAGAAAACAAAAAGTGCCGGCCTATTTCAGACAGGCACCTCTTCTACTTACAATCAGTTTTGTTTATCACAGATCCATATGTCTTAAGTCCATGGACAGACAATAGCAAATAAATGGCTATGTTACATGGAATAAATATTCATCAAAACTATTAGGGCAGATGTGTCATCCAAGTTCTTTTCCTTGAAAGTCTAATACTGTTAGGCTTCACATGTGTGAAATGGGAAAAGTGGCACTGATTCCTTTTGAATGTTCTTTGATATCTCAGGAGGGAATTGCATAAAAAGAAAAGTGATGGTTATTATTCTTGAAGTCTCTGGAGAAAAAATGAAACCGGAAAAGAAACTGTTCTTGGTCTTTCATTTTGTATTTAGGAAGTATCTGATTTACAATTTTTAAATGTAATGGTATTGATCTCAGTCATACATCACTTAATCAAGCTCCAAAGAGCAATAAGAAAAACAAACAAACAAAAAGAATTCTTTAAGTCCTATATCCTGTTTTTATAGCACTGTAAACCATAAAAGCACATTTAAGCACAGTACTACAGCTATAGATTAGTGTGTGAATGGCAGCAATGGCTTACTAGCAATAGCCAGATGCTATTGTGGAAAAGACTGAAAAAAATACTTGGTATTCAGTTATCACTGTTCTGATGGAGATTTCTTAGCAGACTGGAATCACTAGTGTGTTACTTCCTCATTTTGGTTACATTGGTCCTGTGATAAAAAATGACCACAGAGAAAGCATTCTTCAATTATATTCTGTGTTCCACCCACTTCTGCTCTTTTGTATTCTCCTTGGCCTGTCTGTAGATTTTTTTGAGGGTAGTAGCCCCTGTGAGAAGTCTCTGTCAGCTCAGCTGATGATATGGTGTATTATTGAGGAAAAAGACAGTGATAAAGAGTAATAAAAAAAGAATCTGTAAGAGAAACTCCAATATGGAGAAAGGGAAAAACAATATTACAGATATGATCAATTATATAATTGATCCATATGTTTGCCAGGAAACTGGGAGCAGAAAAGTATTTACCAAAACAGCTGAGATGTACTCAGTGAAGCTCCCTTATTTGAATTTCGTCTGAAGATTTTTTTTTTATGTGGAGCAAATTAAGATTCATTTTGTTTTTTAAAAAAGTATAAAGCTAATAAACAAAATTATCTTCCCTATAAGGCATATGATCAAAACAAAGACTTTTTCAAAGACATTAGAATATTTTCTGCAATAGTTGCATTTTAAATTGTAGTGAACTTGACACTCTCAGAGATCCTTGGAACTAGCAAGGAGAGAGAACCTACTTGTAGATAAAGGATGTGGAACTTCTAGAGAGGTTCCAGCCTAGAGCCACGAAGATGATTAAGGAATTGTAGCATCTATTTATGTGGAAAGACTCAGTGAGCTGGGCCTGTTTAGCCTAGAGAAGAGAAGACTGAGAGGAGATCTAATCAATATGTATAAGTACCTGAGGGGAGAATGTAGAGAGGATGGGGTCAAACTCAATGGTGGCCAGTGATAGGACAAGGGGTAATGGGGACAAGTTGAAACCCAGGAAATTCTGTCTCCATGTGAGGAAGAATTTCTTTACCTTGAGGGTGACAGAGCCCTGGAACAGGCTGTGCAAAGAGATTGTGAAGTCTCCTTCAGAGATTTTCCAAACCCACCTGGATGTGACCCTGTGCCCCGTGCTCTAGGTGTCCCTGTTGGAGCAGGGGGGCTGGACCAGATGGTCTCCAAAGGACCCTTCCAACATTAACCATTCTGTGATTCTGTGAAAGACAGTTGAAATCCACTTTTCTTGGTGCCCGTCCATGTCCTCTTTAACATTATTTTTAGAAATTACTTTTGGCCTTCCTTGAATAGTGCATTTCTCTTTGTCATATATCTTCTATTGTCAGTTACATCTGTGTAAGTCGTACTGAAAGAACATCCCTTTCAAAATGGTACCAAATTAAAATATAAAAGCAGATGGCAAACAGCCACAGAAGGTATAGCAGAATAGATAATGAGACCAAGAAATAATTTTAGTGAAAGAATGAGAC
Source organism: Nothocercus julius (assembly GCA_013398735.1). Classification (NCBI taxonomy): domain Eukaryota; kingdom Metazoa; phylum Chordata; class Aves; order Tinamiformes; family Tinamidae; genus Nothocercus; species Nothocercus julius. The sequence goes on along the minus strand of VZSV01000074.1, from coordinate 568,067 downwards.
AAGTTTCAAAGTTCATGTCTGCAGCAGAAATCTTTCAAAATTTTGGGATGGACTAGTAATAATAGTGTTTATGTTTGGGCTTATTTTAGGTTTCAGAGATTAAGTAATAATCTCTATATTATCTTGATTTCCTTTTTAAACTTTTAATCCTTTGAATTTTCCTGTTTCCAGGATCTACAGAGACAATTTTATAAAGAAATAGAGGAAGCTTAGTTCAGAGTTTTGTTGTTGTTGTTGTTGTTGTTGTTTTAATATATATAAATCAAAAACGGTTGTATTCTACTTATGGTGGATCACATCCTTACAACTATTGTTGGCTTACTGCTGTCTTCAGAAGCATCTGAAGTGCTTCATAATGCATGAAAATTCTATCCATTCACATTCCATTCTGTCTGATTGCTGATTCTTTTTTCCAGGGTTCTTTCAAGTTAGCTAATTTTCTGTTTGTGGACTGTTCTGAAAACATAGCACACAAAAAATACTGCTCAAAATTTACTTATTAAAATGTTTTTAAGAGACTTTTTAAACCAAGTTTAGTTGTTACCACAATTGATACAGCTAGCTATCTATGACATTTTTACACCATTTTTTATATAAATTTTGGTGAACAAGGTGCAAGCTTCTAATAGCACCTTCATTTCATATTGACTAAAACTGTATTTCAGTTTTATTTGTTGTTTTTTTTCCAACATGAGTAGGCATAGTTTTCTAAATTCTTTGTCTCCTTATATCAGTCAGTTACTTTCCCATCCTAACAAGCAGCAAGGACCGTAAGATTTCTAATATGCGGTTCTATCTCAATATGAATCTGAAGGCATCCCATATAAATCATATTTTTGTATGGATTGAATCAGTCCATTTTTCATAGTATGTTCGAATTCCCACCAGTTTCAGAAGGTGAGTGGTGGAAGCTCTTGCAAGGGTGGAATGTTCTTTCCCTCAAGTGAAAGCCATTATTGTGGATAGGGAGAGATATAGGACTTGTTTTTTGATTCCTAAAGGACTTGTTTTTTTATTCCTCCCCCACCTGGATGTCTATTTTTACACAGGCAGAATTATAAAAATACTAACATTTGTAAAGATATCTGTTTCAGAAATGTTTTGTTCACATGCTAAAAAGACCATTTCAATGGAAAATTAGCTATGTTTTCCATTAACGAAGAGCATGCTTTATTTTCCCCAAGAACTGTGGCTAATATTCCACTCAAATAATGGGAACTTTAGATGACCTTTTTGTTTGGTTGCTTTTTTTGTTTGTTTTCTTTTCTTTTTTCTGTTTTTCTTTTTTTTTTTTTTTCTGGTGGTACCTACGATATTTGATGGGCTGGAAATAATTTTCCTTGGAAGTCTAACCAGAAAATTAGAATAGTTTAAAATTCAGATGTCTCAATTCTAAATCAATATTGGACACTGTGAAATAGTGAGGCACATTGACACTTGTATTGATACAATAAAAATGTCTTTTGTTCTAGAGTCTTGAATTGCTTCACAGTCATAAAAAAGTAAGAGCTAGGATAGATCAGGGCACCATCTAGCTAAGTGTCTTCTCCCAAGCTGCAGCAACACTGAATGCAACCAAGGTGCGACTAGCCTTTTCTTACAACATCCTCTGGATCAGGTCCTCAGAAGCTGTAGCAGTGTGTTTCCATTGACCTCGGTAAATAGTGATAAATTCATGTCATTGATCATACAACTGAAACTGAGGGCTCATAAAACCCGAAGTACAATTTGTTATTTGCAATGACAAAATGAAGCTAAAATGAGTTCAAAGTGACTCTCACAGACAGAATCATCTCAGTTGCTCTATATTAAAAGCGCTGGAGAGAAATAATATCCATTTTTAGAAGGACCACCAAGATTTTTTTTCTTGTTTTTGTGTTCTAAGGACACTTACAACACTATCACTTTTTTTTTTTTTTTTTTTTTTTTGATGAATCCTGTCATCCAGCTGGAAATGGATGACTTTTTTGCCTTAAAATGACAATACAAAGACTGTTACTGCAATAATCCTAAAAATCTCCCCATAAATTCTGCCCCCTTTCTTTTATTCTGTTCCAGTTAATACCAGATGGGTCATATTAAGGATTTTTCTGTCACATTTCTATCTAAAGGCTTGTGTAAGTGTGCATACCAACTACAGTCTGATGCTCTTAGGATATGAAAAATACTTAAAAGCTATTGCTGTGAATTGCATTCTATACTGGTATTAAGATCAATCTCCTGTCTTCCAGTTAGGAAGAGAAATAGAAATGTGCAATGCCAGTTAAGAAAAATTCATTCATTCCTCTTTTTTAATACTTTTAATGACTGAATGTGTTCAAATTATTCAATACATTGTCTACAATACGTTTATCAAACAGGGGAACGTATTCTATTAGTCCTGGATACCTACTGTGTATCAGCTCTATGCTCAGGTACACAAATATTTAATAGCTAGCAGTGTGGAGTATCAATTTTCAGCTTATATTTTAAAGTTGCTATAAAGTTGCAAATTCTCTCTGAGAATCCATAAGATAAAGCGATTGATCTGCAGAATAGCATAACTAGCTTTTGTGACTTCAATAAGGGGTAAAGGAAAGGAATATGCAAGACACATGCAGCAGTTTAACTGCACAACAGGAACTTCATGAAATATATCTCACTGTGAGGACAGAATAGAAAAATATACATATTTCTAGGTCACCCAAACATTTGGCTAATGTTGGAAATAAAACCTCTTTTCTGCCTTTCAGTCTGTTTGCACCATTTTGTAACATTGCCTAAGCTTTGCAATAAAATTTCTGCTACCATTACTGTCTCCTATTCCAAAATGCCAAAAGCCACTTTTCCTTTTTTTTTTTTTTTTTTTTATTGGGCCCCAGCACAGCCAGAGAAATTTTTAAGCTTAAGCTTCATCTGTGCAGATAAGCATATTTTTCCTGCTTGTCCTCCACAGAACAGGGAAAGAGGACAGGGAAAGAGGTCACAGCTCTCATGAAACTCACAAAAACAGCCTGTCTGAACTTGTCTGAAAAATTTGCCTTGCCAAGGACACACAGAAACCATGGCCAGAGGAAGAATTGAGCAGATCTTCAGATAACAGTGTCACTGTTATTCTTCCTGGGAAGGTGTTCACAGGCTCAGCTTCTCATTCAATTGCCACTCCAAAATCTATGTGGATCCCCTATTTTACATGAATTCTCCAGATTGAGCCTGATAGGCTCTATTTCAGACTGGATAGACTCTATTTCAGACTAGATATTTTTCTTTATTCTCTTTATCTCATAATACATTATAATTAAATTATCATTACAATCTAAAATACATAATAAGCAGGAGATACATATACATATTTTTCAATAAATTATTGCAAATGTAAGATATAAGTAACTCTTCATTAATTTATTTAAATATATAATTCAGTCAGTTCCATGTCTTCAGATTTAAATGTCAATTAATTCACTAGCCATGACATAACTACCTGAAATGTCTTAAAGTGCATACTTTGACAGTTTTAAGACCATACTTCTACTATCACAATGAGCCTAGTCAATCTTATGGGCAGAACAGGGCTCATTCTTCTCACTTCATGCAGAACTGAGTATGAACAGTGCTACACATGTGCATTATGGGGAAGACTTGCTTCCAAGCAGAAGTCACACAGGCTGCTATAATTCATTATTAACTTATTAAATATTTTTTAAACAGCTTTCTGATGATCTAGCGCCAAGAATTATGCTGTAGACCAGATGAAGACCCAACTCACGTCAAACCATTCTTCCTTAGGAGAGGAGTAGAATTATTCACAGACTTTTGCGAGACATCTACTTATTTCTTAAATGTTACTGGTAAGCAATAAAGACATTTTTAAGTCTGCAAGGCTAAGAGCAATAGACATTGCTCAATTTATTGATTGATAGACTTATTTTTTTTGGTATACATGTTATGAAAATATTCTACTCAGGTTCATGTTCATAAGTGAAAGTCAAATAATAAGCATTGCTAGTAAAAACAAGTCTCAATTCAAAGTTATCTAGTGAGTAAGTGTTATTTTTATTACTGCTTCATTCTGAGACAGACAAAAAAAAAAATCGACGGGTGCCTTTATTATCAAATGTTATTTTTATTACGAGATGTTGCCTTAATGTTAAACTGGGAGAACACAGATTTGTCTTGCAAGTGTATATAAACAGATAAAAATAAGTAGAAAGAGTTTGAGGGGGGCTGTGAGATGCATATATTAAATTCAATGGATAAAGGTACAAGAGGTAATTTCCATCCTGTCTCTACTCCTTTTCTGAACAGCCACGAAAGAGCAAAAAGTGTTGCAATAGTGACATTCCACCACAGGGAGCATTCTTGTCATCCAAAATTTGTAGCTCTGGACAGCATGCACATTTCCACTTTGAGCTCATTTGCAAATATATCTTCCCAACTGTTTCCGGAAAATTTTGGATAGTCAAATTTGGTACACTTTTTTAAGATTGTTTGCTCTTGTAAATCATTATACCTTTTGTACAGCCAAAATATCAGGGGAAGTTGTGTGTTTTAGCTCTTACGCTGAATGTGTCATATCTGTAAAACAGTTCTTTAACAAAGGAATTGCAACTCAGTTACATGACTGATCACATTACAGAAATGCTCATTCATTTTTCTTTGAAAATTTTGTCATCTGCTCATCAGTAAATCCATAATTTTGTCATTTTTGTTATTCTTAGTCTGAATTTAATGAGAAAATTCTAGTTGAGTAAAGAACGATTTCAGAAGTTACTGCCATTATTGCTGTCCATTCATCGTGGTGGTGATTAATCATCAACAAAGATTTGGTCCTATGTACACACATTATGCTTCAACTTAGCAGAAGAGTGACTCAGTTCTAGTTTAGGTTCCTGTATTTCACATTCAGAAACTACTCTTCATATCTGAGTCTGTGAATGAAGCATCTGTCTTCTGCCAAAGCTTGGGTTGTTTTTTCCTTGTCCCTTGTCCTTCATTTAACTAACTATTGACAACAATCAAGGGATTTCAAAGTGTAAAAAGTGATATGCATTAGCACAGGATAAAGTCTGATGACTTTTACTATTGCAGCCTGATTATCTTTAGCAGTATATCACTCTAGATAAACTTCCAGATATCTTTTTTTTTTTTTTTTTTTTTGGTATAACACCTTTAAAATGAATTGGAATTGAGCCAACAGATCATCTGGCAAAATGAAGTGCAATTGAGATAAAGGATCAGAAGTGCTCTATTTCTTCTAATTTGGAATTCGTGTTCCTCTGATGACTGAAGAATTCAAAGGCAACACAACTTATGCAAGGAGTAAGTTGGTATTTCCTATCATTCACCACAGCATTTTAGAGCTTTTGTGTGCTCGATTACTATGAATTCTACGGAAAGCCTTAAAAGCTTTGCATGGTTTCTGAGTATAATAATTTCCCATTTTTCATCACTGGAAAGGCACACTGGTAAGAAGAATTTGTGCTTGTTGGCTGAATCTTTTTTTCAGGGTTTTAAAAATTTTGTGAGAATGGCAAGAAGCCAGAAAGTGCTCATTTGTAACTCTCAAGTGATATATGTTCCCATCTGCCAGCATTTGTTACTGCAGGAATATATTGACTTGCTTCAAGTCACATAGTTCGAGCCTAATTTACTCAAAGAATGTAAAGTCTGCTCTTATAACACTGTTCAGCATTTACTCCCTTTTGTTCCTTGCTCTACAGTATTTATTTTCAATCTATTAAATGTCAGCATCGTCTTCCCCTCTCATGCCTCCTTAACTGTACAATCACATAAAATAGCAATTAACACTTCCTGAAATTACATATTATCGTAGGAAAGTATTGTGGTACATCTCTGAATTCAGTAAGGTCATAATAGATCCTCGCAGATCCATGGGCCCAACTCTTTGCTCCTTTGGTAGGCCACTGACATTCTAATTTAGACAGGGAATTGAAGGTTGCTCAGATTGATGCTACACAGATCTCACCTGTGCTATTGCTGCTGAACCTTTGTCACTTTATTTAACTATCTGTAAAGACGATAGCTAAAGGGGCCAAGCAGCTTTGGTCTGATCTTGTGTGATCTACAGACCATCATCTCTGAATTCACTTTATTATTTCCACAAGAAACATCACATATCAGAAAAATGCTCTTTCTCCTGCTGCTTTTATGTTCTTATGGAGACGATTCCAGAAAAAGATCATGAAGGGGATTTAATTCAGCAAATCCCAGTTCTATTTTTTGCTTGGTCCTCTGACACACAGCTGAGTCCACTGCCAAACAGCAGAAGTTGGAAGGAACATCTCTTTTTATTCCCCTAAGTAAAAGAATGACAATGAAGAGATTCTAACACATGCCACAGAAAATTCACTCAGAAAGAAAACTCAGTAACAGCTCACTTGCTTTTTCACTTGCTCTTTTATTATAATGCAAATCCAAAAGGCATAAATTATCAGCAAGCACAGTTCTTTCAGAGGGGCTCCACTAATGTCTAGTAGCTTTATAGCTTTATGAATAGTCAGATATTTCAAAATTTTTATAAATACAAAGGATAGGATCGTGTAGAATGAAATCTTTTTTATTTGACACAGACTACTAAGATGATGACTAAAAAGCCGCAGCAGACATTTCAGTGTACAGATAACGGAGCCTGAAACATCTGATTATGAGACCTGAATGGAGGAAATCTGCCTCTTTCACCCAAGGTGGGTTATTAGTTACAAACGACCCTCCAGCACAGGCCATGTTTATTTGGGCATTTGATTAAATACAGATTTATGAAACTAGAACAAAGTGTAAAACTTCTGAAAGAACAGAATCCAAAATCAAGTTTCTGGAACACAGGAATGATAAAGAGTTTTGCACATTTTAAACATAGTGTATTCTTGACTTACCTACAGTAATACGAGTTGCTTGGGAAATTAATTGCATATTCCAGTCCAAATCTTTTTAACATATACTGAATGGTAAAATGCAATGTAAGGTGCAACAAATAATAAAGCTTATAATTTTAGTATTTTTCACCCACATGAGAAGCTCACATTCATAATTTAAAAGATATCCTGGTAATTTTACATCAACAAACACCACATGTTGTTTAAGTGATCTCCTGAAAACAGAGCTGAGAATGTGAGTTGTGATAAAGAAGTGACTGTTTATGTGCAGAAATTAGCTTATTGTCCAGCATCATATAAACAGTGAATCTCATATTTACACCTTACTCCTGTATATTAGGTAGGTTGCTTGTTGTAGATGTGGTATGGATTTGGATATGTTGAATTTTGATATATATACATACATAAACATATATATTTATGTATACATACATAAACATATATATTTATGTATAAATATATGCATATATGACTTTATGTACACAAAGGACCATTACATCATAGCTGTGAGGTCAAATTGTTATTTGAGTTTGTCTCCCTATATATTTTCGTAGGTTACTTCATGTTAGGCAGACTGAATATGAATATTCTTTTTATGGGTCAATAGGAGAACAGGAGAGAGGAGATAAATTTCTGGCTCTGTCAGATCCCCCAAATAACTGTCCTTATCTCTTTTAGATCCCCATTTCCAAAATGGAAAAAAAAAAAAAAAAAAAGAGGATAACATCCTTTTATATGTTTAGATCTTCTTTCTTTGTGGTGCTGAACTGTGATGTCATAAATTACCTCTTCCTATAGGTCAAGAAATAAATATAGTATCACTTAATTCCTCCTCTTTTTCAGATCCGCAGTTAACGGATCTCTGTTTATACAACCCCTAGCACAAAGTCATTCTGAGTAACTATAACTCTAGGTAAATACAAATAGTAAAATAGTACAAATAGATAGTAAATACAAAAGTCCAGTTTTCCAAGCCCTTGTGGTGTTGTTGGGGTAGTAATTGCCACCACTCCAATCAAGATTATACAGTCTTTTTTTTTTTTTTTCTTTTTTTCTTTTTTCAATCCTGTTTTTATTGAGAATAATAATTCTAAAAGTGGTATCAGGAAAAGACTTTAGATCACTCTGTACCTCACATTCTTCCCTATTTCCTCTTTTCTCTTTGTACTCACGCAGTACAATCCATTTTATATATATATATATTTTAGTGATTAATCTGAAAGCAAAATCTGAAAGAAAAGGTCCAGTTATTCAGTTACCTACTGCTCTCCTTTCCTACCATTTTTTTGCTGACTACTAAAAATGATCCTGGGGGGCCATAAAATGTTTGGCAATGTGATTTTATTCATTGAATTCTCGGTAGAATAGGGAAAAAGAAAATGACTGCATTAGCTACATCTCATTTACATTGTAAGGAGCAATTTTGAGGCTTAAAACTGTTATGTTCATAAAAATGATTTTCTAGTCCCTAAGAAAAGATCCCTTGAGCTTCTTTTAGTGTTCCAATAAATGTCGTAAGTATTAGGGCCTGATTAGGCAATTATTTTGATATGCAATTCACCCATGTTATCATTATTAAACTAACAATATTCTTGCTATTTCTAGGTGTAGAAGCGTTATTTTGTTTTGGTAAAAATGTGATAAAAAAACAGGCATTCACAAGTGAATGACAAAGTTCCAAGCTTCCAAAGCTATCCTAGGGACTGATGATTTCTACCAGGACCATCACCAAACTAGACAGAGGGAGTTTATGAGAAAACTTTGTCTGTCATGGCCAATATCCACCCCTTGCCCTGACCACCCCCAATCCCTAGATTGATTCTTCCATCATTCTTCCATCATCTTCCATTGATTCTTCCATCAAGAACCTGAGATGAAGTAGAACTTGGCAGCTTATGGGTTTCTGCCCCATGGATCGTTGCTAAGAGGATGTTTTATAATCTAGACACTTTTTTTTTTCATACATCATTTTACATACCACTTTAACGTACCCAAAATATTGAGTAAAGAATTCTCCTTGCCATAATATATTTATAAGATGGATTAAGAAGGCAATATCTTGAGAAACTTTCCTACAGTACCTTCTGTTACACATAAAATAATTATTAAGTAATTATTAAATAATAATGTTATAAGTATATATCAGTATTTTCAGTTGCAGCACTTCAGTCTAGTGTTTATACATATCCTTTCCCTGTAAAAGTTAAAATAGATACTCTGAAGTTTCTGTCATGAATTCTATAAATTGACCCTGCAACCAGGATTTGCTAACCTTGTATGCTCTTTGTATGTAATTTGTATATAATGTTTTCATTTTATGTCAGACTTAATCAAACTATTATACACCAGAAGGATATGTTTCCTAAATTCACTGACCTGTGAATCCATTCAAAACCATTACTAAATTTTAAAAGTGTCCTGAAACATGCCTCTAAGCAAGTAGAAGAGGAAGCTTTTAGAATATCCACTTTTTGTATAATATTTAAAGAAAGAGATTCTGATCTTTTAGCTTTAATTTTAACTTTAATTCCCACCTTATAGTTTTATTTCATTAGAAATCATATATAGTCCTAAGTATTTGCACCAAATTAAAGATTAGTACAGCCTATTTTCTTGCATCCGTATCTAATAAAAGAAGAAAAAATACAAATTGTTATTTTTCAATATGTTTTGCTAATCATTTGACAGATGATATATAAACTATTGATATTATAGTTTGATTGCACAGTGTTACTATATAACATAGTAAGTAAGCATAAATCCTTGGCTGAGGAAACAAATTGAACACAGCAGAACATGTCGTTAGAACTTTAGAGTAGTGTGTTTGTCACTGAAATTGATATCTCTGCATTTGGCTCAGGAAACCTGATCTTCATTCACAAAGTACTCTGAGAGATGTTCTAGGAACCTATTATTTGTAATTTCTTTGAAGCAACATGCCATCTATATAATAATAGCAAGTGAGAAATAGACAGAAGATCTTCTGTGAAAGAAGAACACAACTGCAAATTCAATCTGACTTTCATGGTAATAAAATGTCATATTTTTATAGGTCAGCTGAACATTCAACATGTTGAAGGAATGCAGCAAACAAATTCCAGTGCTCCAGAGAAAAGCAAGATGTTTTCCAGTTTTATTCAACTACAAAAAAATAAACAGATAAATAAAAGGG
>VZSV01000074.1:510500-538370 GCA_013398735.1 Nothocercus julius | reverse complement strand
CATAAAAGCTGGTGTCTCAATATAGACCTAAATTAAAGTGAAAGATAGAAGAAGAGAGGGAGATAATTTGTGGGTGCACATGCATGAGAAGTGCTCTGTATTTTATAAGCAGAACATTAGTTATCACACTGAAAGCCACTTTAGAGAAAGAAGATAAATCCTTAAAAAGAAAAGAAACTCCAGGTAGCACTGCCAAAAAGTGAATAACAATACAGTATATTTTGAGCTCAATTGGTGCTCTGGTTATTGCCTCTAAGAAAAAAAGGTTGGTAAGTAAGGTTCAGAAATGCATAATACTAGATTTTTTTTTTTTTTTTTTCAGATTTTATTTTTGACCCAGAATTGTAATTCAACAAACAATATGCATATTGCGTCTTCTGGCAGTATTTCAACACTCAGTTTACTTTTTTGGTAACAGCAAATGCTTGAGTAAGGAACAGCGGTCTTCCAAGAAATGCTCTTTCACAAAAGCAAATTTTTAGAAGATCCTAGATTCTACCTTCCTGTGGAAATTAAATATTAAACTTCTTATATACCATGTAATCCTTATTTATCTTTTGGAATAATGAAAATAATGGACGATTGTTTAGATATTCTGTCTATCATTACATTTGCAAAACTCAGAAATGAGAATGTTTTAATTACTTGCACATACAGTTGACTTTATGATATTATGATAAAACTTGAACAAATATTGTCCTTCCATGAAAAAATAAATAAATAAATAAATAAAGTTTTCTAACCAGAAATAGACTTGTTTGTCATCAGTTGGTTGGTTGTGTTATTGTAGATCCGGGTTTTGCCTGTTTCCCATTCCAATTTACTGAGGAAAAGTAATCTCCTTGCTTCAAAGGGATATTTGGAGGTCATTTTATTTCTACTTTTACTATTTCGGTTTTAGTCACTACTGGGTACAGCTGACTTTATAGTAAATAAAGCCTTCCTTGTGCTTTTATGTAAGGAAATGCATACAAATAAAAACCACAGTTATGTAGGGAGACTGACATCTCATACCAGTGATGTACATGAACACACTATCTTCAGGAAGGTTGTTCTACTGGATAGCTTCTGGAAAGCAGCAACAAAATTGTGCAATAAGCCTTCCACACTTGGCTGCAGGAAGAGATGCTGAAATACTATAGGTCAAGGACATAAGTCAGGAACAGAGCTGTGGCAGGTTTTAGAAACCACATCCATGTTAATGACAGCCACAACATCTATTTTCTGCCACTTGTTTTTGACTAATGAATATTTGGCAGATTTATTCAAGGATTAAATATTTATAAGACCATCAGTGTCTAAAACTGTATTATGCTTAACTGCAACATTTTAAGACTCTTGCAAAATGCATTGACAGGCCCCATTCCCCCAGGAGTTAGGCAATGACAAGAGTAATAGAAGCATGTATCTTTCAAGCAGTTGCACTCCATCATTATTGTACATTAAAGAAAAATCATAGGTTTTGAGGATTTATTAAATTTATTAAACTCTATGGTCTACTTTAATAATTGGTTCTGCTCTTACCCATTAATACAGGATGCCAAGAAAAGGTGCCACATCTCAGACTATCCTTCAAAAGTCACACTCTCCTTCTAGTGCTATTTTCCTTCTCCATTCCACTCATTCTAAGCCTTTTGAGGCTTTCATTAGAAAAGAGATTTATGGGTAAATATGAGTCAATTTTGTAAAGGAAAAGTTGATCAATATCAAGGAAGTATCACAAAACTTTAATCTTCCTTGAGGCATTCCTATGAGTTATATGCAATTTAGTTATAAAGCAATACTTTCACCAGCAATGGCAGAAGAAAATATGTACTATATGCCACAGGAAGTAAAACCCAGCTTCCAGAGCATCCATCTAGGAGCACAGTATTTAAGAGGTTTGCACATTTAGGCACAGATCATTTCTCTGGGAGTTGAATTGTATTCATTTCAAGGGTTTAGGGAGAAACTTTTAAGACTAATCTACTGGACATCCTGAACTATGACTACATAAGTCACAAACACACTTAGTGACGCCAAAACAGGAAGCACGTAAGCACATCTTTTGAATGAACATGTTAATCTCAAGCCCAAATCATACAAACTGAAATAACATTACTTTAATAACTGTCGTTATGTTAAGCGTATGAAACAGTTCTGAGTGATACTGGGTAGTTTCACTGAATCCAGTGAGGTTAAGCTAAATAATAACTCAGAACATCTTCTCCTACACATTGGCTTGTATTCTCTGAAAAGATATGTATTTCTAGTGATGAGCAGTGTAGTCACTACTTTGGGAACTTTTGCATTACAAGTATTTCTTTAAGTAAATGCAATTGTATAGCCTGCTAATGACCGTATATCCCACTGCAACAAACATGATGAAAACAAGGTTTTATTTGTTTGTTTTGTTTTGTTTTGCTTTTTCAGTAAACAGAAACATCAGTCTATTTGGACACTTCATCATGATTTGTTATGCCAATTACTTCCCCTGCCTGTGATAATTTTAAATAGCATTTAGACGTACTTATTTTTATATTCTGCAATAATGACTTAAATTGCATTTTCTTTAAATAGCAAGCATTTAAAAAAGGTCATTAAATACAAAATTGATCATAAACTCATTATGCAAAAGAGCTTAATGTCTTCAGCAAACTTTCAGGCAATTTATGAACAAAATAGATGTATAAAATATTTTAACCTAGCAAAATCTCTTTAAAAATTTTCATGTGTTAAATTAAGCACCATGTAGATTAAAATAATACTACTAAAATAATCATCAGCAAGAAAATTATGTGACACTTTATGTCATTTTTGCTTCCCCTTGTTGTTCTGCATGAATTAAAATAAATATATAATTAGCTCTCACAGTCATGACAGTGATGCCACACTATTCTAAGTTGATAGCTCTCTGTTATCAGTGCGGTAACTGAAGAGAAGGTCCATAAAATTCAAGAACAGTGTTCTGATGACATGCAGTGTCCCAGCCTGTTTTATCTAGGTCTAGGACCCACTAATAGTTGCTCAGAAATTATTTCAATTGATTTGTAATAGCACAGGACAGAACATCAAATTATTTAATTATTAAAATCAGAATAAGGTATTGAGGGTTGCCTGGACTTGAAGTGAACAAAATCAGGGCAAAGGCAAGTTGGCATTATTCATAATATAGACGCTCATCTGTAAATATATACTGCAAGGTTGCAGTACATCTATGCATTTGCATAACAAAGGGTGCCTTTTTTAAAAGAAAATGAACAAGCTGATGGGAAATATATATAAAAAATGAGTTAAGGATGAACCTCTATCTGTCAGAGCAAACTTTAATATCTCAAGATTTCTTTCAGTTTTTGTTCATCAAAAACAATGAAATAAGGATTCCTATCAACATCTTAATGGAGGAAGAAATGGTCATAAGATTGGAGTATTGCCAAACAAATAATTAGATCTAGGTTGTATTTTTTATGGTGTTTTATGCTACCTAGTAATGGAAAGGGAAATATGGTGCTGTTTGTTAGATCTGCCATAGCACAGGTAAGCAGCACATACAAATACACTACAGCCTTTATAAAGGCATCACAGTCATTAATAAATGTGATCACTGAGAGAAGAGTCAGCTTGTTTACCTGTAGAAAATAACTATATTTCATATATACAGAGGAATATATTTAAAATTAAAAAATGGACACCTGGTAGGTGAAATCACCTTTTTTTTTTTTTTTTTTTTTTTTTCCCACTAGAAACTCAATGGTTTAAATAGGAAGGTTTGTATTTCAACACTAAAATTTCCCAAACACTTCTGGAAATTAAAATATGTGAACTTAAAGGCTATCTAGCCTGTGTCATGGACCACTATATCCAAGAGCTGAACTTCTGAGACAGTGTTTGTGGAAGGTTTCATGCACAGCCAGTCAGAGTCTGGTAACTCCTAACATCTTCACCTTGTTCAGTAAAAAGTGTTCTCTAACCATCCACTGGCCCCGAGTAATATGTGAGTTTTTATCATCCCCAAATGCAGAAAAAAACATTTACTCCATTTTTGAGCATCTGTCTGAAGAATCACAGCAGCACCTTCTGGAGCTTGCCCTTCTGAGGGCTTATTAGCTTGTTCCAGAATAAAAACTTGTTATGCAAAATTAAAAAAAAAAAAAAAATAAAAATAAGATAAAATAATCAGAGCCTTCTACAGTTTGACTATGAGTGCTTAGGAGAAGATAAGTAGTACCACATAAAGCTATGACTACAAAAGTCAAGCACATAGCAAATCACTATCTGCGGAAATGGGGTAAGAAGTCGTAGAGAGATGCTCCTGTTTACCGCAGATGCCAGAACACTATTTATAATATTCATGTCTATTTTCTTTTTTCTTTTTTTTTTTTTTTTTTTTAAGTATATATGTTGAGATCCTGGAAGAAATTAATTTATTGTACAGTGGAGCTGCATGAAGCTGTATGTCACATGTCATAGTTTCTTTACTTCACAAAAGGGTATATCTGGTGGTTAGCATATTGCTGAGATGAGTTGCAACAGAGGCCCTGCAGCTGGTGATATATTTGTCACAGGCAAACCTTCCAACCTGCTTTTACTTTCTTGAAGGCAAAGTAGACTCCGTAGGTATGGCATAATATGGTAATATGCAGGAAAGTATTTAAAGAAAAAAAATGGATTTGCTTTTTAAAATCTCCATGAAAATGTGCTGTCTCACACACACTGAAATTGATCATTCAGTCTGTTTGTGATAAGGAATCAACCACGTTAGAGGTAAAAATCACTATTGTTTTTGCTTTTAAAATTTTCAGCAGACTCCCAAACCTTCATTATCTTCATTAGGTTTTGGGGACAGATTTGATTTTCAGTAGTTGCAGCTTGACCTGTGCTTCTCAGTATTTAATTAATTGATTAATTAATTTTAAGGCAACAGGGGACAATAAAAATGTAAAGACTGTAATATATATCTTACAGTGGCTTAGGAGCTCAGTGTAAAAATATTTAACAACATATATTTTATAGTTCTCATAAAAATATGGATATCTTATTTGTTCCACCATATTCATTTGTATTCTATGAAACAAATTAATATTCATGTCCTGTGGCTTAAAGCAAACCTCTAGAGTTAAAGATGGTTCAGTAGCTAATTTTATTGTATACTATATTTTTGACTATTAAAGGCATTTGATATAAATTGCCTCAATTTAAAAACTGCAACAAAAATCTATTAGACTTTTTTTTTACATTAAAGCCTCTCAAGAAGACATGATTAATGCTATACTACCCTAATTAACTTGATATCTGCTCTTTGTGCATTCAAGGAACAGTTAATGCATGCTTAGCTTTTAAAATAAAGGAAGAATAGGAGACAAGAACCCTTGTGCAAAACTTATAAAAAAGTTGTAAGATTTTCTCTATGCAAATGAATAGTAAAGATCTTATAGAGGGCTTTTTTTTTTTTTTTTGTATCATATACATACATTTATTCGTAGATAAATTGATAATAAATGCATATCTTCAGAATTCTTGTCCTAACTTGTAATTCGTACAGTGAACAGTCATGTGTAGTGATTGTGTTATGCTCTAGAAACCCTTGGATTAAATTGCCATATGCAGTGAGAGAGGCCTTTGGATGCCTATGCACTCACATAACTGTTTGAAATTATGTGTGTTTTTTTTGTGGTTGTTGTTGTTTGATCAACTATCCTCTTTAAAATTATCTGTAATTTTAGAGGTGAATGGTTCAACTATCCAGCTCCAGTTGTGACTGTGATTGAGGTCCTATAAAGAAACGTAGTACTTACAGTGGTAAGACATCACTGACGAGTTTTTGGTCTGTTACATACTGAAGATGTTGAATGAAGGGATTTGAGCAGTAAGGGTTTTGACTTGATGCTGCTTAATTAATCTCCAGAACATCTTCTTCCATGTCTTGCTTCTGCTGCATACTACATTTAGTTGTCAGCTTTTCCTCTCAAGAGTCTTCCACTTGTTCCTTTACAAAGGATTTCATAGCACCTCAACAACATCTGGGAGTCTTAGCATTGAGGCAAAGACCTATTAATCTGCCCTGCAGTGGTGGCTTTCCTCTGTGCTGGAGGGTTACAGATTTCACCTCCTAAAACCACCACATTCTGAGTATGGTGGGTGACTTGGTAACATGCCAAGTTTCAGGACATTGCCCAGATTTATAAAGCCATGATAAGAGATGACTAAAATACACTGATCTGGTTAATTATTTCAAAATCATTTATCATGTCATACTTCCAGAGCTCCTTGTCTGAGGAAAGAGCTATCCAAACTCTTTCAATCAAAAGAAGCATTACTAGTTCCAAACCGTGCAGAAAAATTATATGAAAACAGGTTATGAAATGTGTATGGCCACGCTGTGTGTGGTTGTCCAGGTTTAAAACACATTGTTTGGGGATACAGAGTGATTATGGAATATCAGAGTACACAGATTTAAAGATGAATGCATGCAGAGAGAGAAAGCATCATAGGATGGTATTCATCTTGTCAGACTACAACACATGTTAACTATAAGATAAGTACATAAGCTTCCATTTAAGTCAGACAAAATCTGGTCAATATAGCCAATGATGTCTCAAGAGCAATTCATCTCATCTCAAGGTAAGCACTTTCATTTACTCTTATGAATTGCCCTACATACTTCATTGACTGAATTGACTATCTCTCCATTAACTGTAATGAAGCTTAGAAGAATAGCTTACATACGGACACCTAAACTGCAGATTAACTGAGATGAAACCCATGATTTGTGTTAGGCAGACATTTTTTCTATACTGCCAAGAAAGAAGAAAACAAACTTATCTTGTGGGTATACAATATTTGGATTTATTCTGTGCATCAGAATGAGATAGTTATTTTTCTTATCACAGATAGAAAATTCAGTGTGCATGGCCAGCATTCCACTGGAGTCCCTAGCCAGGGGAATTACTGTGATATGCCTCTATTTCTAATTCCTATTTCACAACTCAAAAAAATAACCCAAAGAAGGTTGGGGAAAGAAGAGTAAAAATGTTTTTTTTTTTTTTTCTTGTTGTTGTTGTTTGTTTTCTTTTCTTTTTGTTTTGATGAATTGCTTCTTTTTTTAAAAAAATCTAATTAGCTGAAAAGTTCCTGATTACCTTTCCATATTACATGATCTTCCATTTCCATGTTTTTCATCTCTATAATCCTGAGCAGGTCATTTCTGTGCTCGTCATAGTTAATTTTTTCATGTCACACCTCTTTTATACATAGGAAACCTGGACAAAAGAAAAAACAGGCGTCTTTATGTATATACACTAATTTTTGGATTGTCGTTCTGCTATAGTTTTCTAAAACAAATAAACATATAGTTGCTGACTGTGGAGATTTCTGTAGAGTGCTATATAAAATAGAATAAACAGTCCGTATTTGCATTTTATGGGATGACTACATTTCATTTCCAAATTTTTAATGATGCTATGATTATTTTATTATATATATTTTTAATCTTATTTTATATAGTGCATCTACTGGATAACATTCTGATAGAATTGATAAACTACAATAGTTGTATTAATGTATTCTAATGTTTTTTCAATCTTCTGCATTTTCTGTAGTAGAAACAAATCTCATTTTATTACAATTTCATTCCTGTTTGTAACTGAAGTACAGTAGTTTAAATAAATAAAAAGGCAGAGAAGTGAATGCTATTACCAATGGATTCAGCTTAAGAAGTTACGAGAGTAAAATTTATTTAGGCTATGGACCATAAGTAGATATATCACTTGAATATGAAACAGGTCAAGGTGTTTAAAAATGGCATGTTAATATTTTCCCAAGAAAAAAGTTCTCAGGCACGCCTCAGTGAATTAAGAAAGTGCCCATTTTAAGCTTCAGTTAATATTGATTTTTAAGGCATTCTCGGTTATTTAACTCTTCATCCCAGCATTCATCTAGCTTCCTATTTATTACATACTTGATGTTTCTTATGTATGGGAGAAGTTTAACAACGCTTTATTTTAATTTGTTAGTAACTAGGAGGCAAAAATACACTGCCAGTCAGAAGACTGAAACCCCAGGCTGAGGAAAACATATACTTTAGTGCTGTTTTGATTATATTTTCTTAAAACAGAGCCATGAAGAAATTTGAGCTTCATAATCTGCTTGTTTTAAAACAAAATCTGTAGCTTGAATATGACTTTTCATTTAAATTCAGTTCATCTCAAAAATTAAAGCTGAGTTATAATTCCAGCTCAGATGTAGATCCTTAAATACGAGTTACTCTCTATAATTTAACATGAAGTGTAGCTACATCATGAAGGTACTTAGATAGGGACATTACAGATAAATAGCAGTGAGCAATAAGTTTCACTGTTGCCATATATCATAAAACCAAATGTATCAGTAGTAGTCAGCAACCTCTAACTTGCTTCCTTAAAAAAAAGAAGTGGCATATCCCACCCAAGTTAATGAACTGTCTATGTGGTGTTTCGCTGCCTTCCTTTCAGTTTCTTCCTGTATTAGAGGAGACAAAGTGAATTCTTACAGCCTGCAGAACATTTGGATTTTAATATCTCAGTATTTCTCCCATCCTACTCTCAACAGAACTTGGCCTTGTGGAAAAAAAAAAAAAAAAAAGCTTTTGATTTTGTTTTGTTTGTTTATTTGTTTGTTTTGTAAGAGAAACCATAAAAACAGCGGAAGTATAATTCAACTGAATGGTACTGATAACTGCCTTGGCATTTGATTTCTGAGACAGCTTGATATCAGTACTTTCAGAGTCAACGTAAATTGCTACATTTTTCAGCTAATTCAATTTCTGCAACTAAAGAAAAAAAAAAGTTGATTTTGGATATGAAAAGCAGAGCTGATATATTCTTTTAGTTTATTTTAAACTTTTTAAATTTGTGATCAGAAGAGGAAATTCCTGGCTAATGAGCTTCACATCTTCAATATGTCTTTAAGTTTTTGGCTTGCATTTTCAGCCCAAGATAGAAGGAAGATCTGCAGCTGCCTTTGCTCACCTGACTATACTCTTTATACCGGCATACATTGTACAAAAATAAGTCTTACAAGCCCTTCACCTCCTCAATACACACGATAAATCTGAGCTCTTACATGCTAAGGAAGTATTCCTATAGGAAAATAAATTGTTTTTCTCTGTTTGACCCCCATTTCTCCTTCCCCTCCCCCAGACAAAGCTTTGGCATGTGGTTAAATGAAGACATTTAAATTACATGTACACTTTTCATAGGTCATCCTGCTAATTAGACATTATTAATACTATCACCCTTCACCCTCTCAGTTTTTATCTTCACCTATAATTCTTATAGCTTGTTTCTGTCATTTAGCAGCTAACACCAAATGATGTACCCACTCACTTGCAGTTCATCAAACACAAGAGAAGATCAAATGTCACTGTTTATTACATGGCTAGGGTCATCATGAGCAACTCACTCTACCTCTGTTGTGTATGGGGTGCTCACTATTGCAAAGCAAGAAAGAAAAAGAAAAAAAAATAAACAAGAATAAAGAAGGGCACCCCAAAATCCCCCAGGTGCCAATGAAATGTAATGATTGAGCAAGAACTATTGGGAAAGTCACCATCCTAGGCCTAAATGGCTTACAGAAATGACACAACAGAATAGTGGTGAAAAAATAAGCTTCAATACCAAACAAGAGCACATCACCTTCAATATTTTAATCTGCTCTCCTTGCTTTCCCTTGGGTCTTGATAAACATTGGAAACAAAATCCTCTTTCTGAACTGAAGCACAGATCTTCATTCTGCGAGGCTGTGATATTTTTTTCGCATGGATTTTCAAGCACTTATTTCTCTACCCATTTCTTCAGAAGCATTATGCTTGAGGCTAAAATGTTTTACTTGGTTTTGTATTTTAAATCTATTCTAGATATATTTTCAAAAGAAAACCCTGAATGTTATTCCTTTGCTTTTTACTGTAAATCAGAAATATTTATACTATTCAGATTTAAAATCTTCATAATCTTCAAAGCCTTTTTTTTTCTCTAATACAGCCCTTTTCTTTATAAATTTTTTGCTGTTTATTCAGAACCTTCCTATCATTCCTCCCGCCAAAGATACAGATATATACATAGAAACACAGACACACACGCACACACACAGATAGTACCCAAATACTTGATTTCATTAAGAAATTACAGACTTCAGATGGGATGACATGGAGTCATTTCAGA
The DNA here is from genome assembly GCA_013398735.1 of Nothocercus julius. NCBI lineage: Eukaryota > Metazoa > Chordata > Aves > Tinamiformes > Tinamidae > Nothocercus > Nothocercus julius. The sequence continues at coordinate 528,195 of VZSV01000074.1, read as the reverse complement.
GTAACCCTGTACATATAATCAGGCATTTGTCTTTTAAATATTATTACTACAGGCACAAGTCTTGTAAACAAAGATCAACTTTACATTAAATTATCTAAAAATGATTTAGTAAAGAAATGAAAATAATTTGAAAAGGACACACAGATGATTTATGGTAAAATAAACACACTTAAAACTTTGGCATCCTAAAAATATTGTTAAAGCATTAGCCTACTAGGCAGCTGCTTTAGCAAGGCATAAAATTGCTGCTTATGGAAAGAGAGTTTAGACATTTCTTTATTTAAACAGGCTGTGTACCTCATGAATCAAGTAGCAGAAACCACAATAGCTAAAACAAATATGGGTTTCGTGGAGCTCAGAGAGAACAATGAACTCATTTCTAAACAGGGTTCCCAGGGCTTTCTCAAAGGGTCATGATGGGGATCTGAGGGCATCAGTTTGTCCAGCTCCACAGATAACCTAAAATGTCGAGACAAGGTGGGTGACACATTGTGCAACCAACAAGCCAATAGCAAGGAGACACACCTGCAAAAGGTACGCAGCTACTCAGTGATGTGCATCTGACCTAAGACAAAAATTGATGGGTGATTTGACAGTGTGGCTATGGTTCTGCACCACGCAGGACATACTCATCAGCCTGCCAAAACACTGGAAGCAGAGTCCAAACTTTGAAATTGGACTTTTTTTTTTTTTTTTTTTTTTTTTTTACTTTTTGGTTTATTTTTGGTTTACTTTATGCTCATCCTGTTGAGGTTGAACTGTCATGTCTAGGGCCTTTTGCAAATCCTTCTTTTAGCTTTGAATTCTCCATATTTGTTTGATATAACAAGTGCTTCATAGTTGTATTTGACTTCTATAGTCTCCCAAGCTTTCCTCTCACAAGCATACACCAACGCCACAGGTATTTTAAAAAAATACAGAAAAACATACCTGTTTTGTCTAACTTGATTATTATTTCCATTTCTTCTTCTAACTCATTGGAAGAAGCTGTTTAGAAAGAACACGTTTACTCTGAAATTGTTAGGTGCCTAGAGAAATACCTGGGAAGCATTTGCATTACCAAGTTTGTTGCTGTGGACTCTGCTCTACAAGTTAAATAATAAACCACAGCACGCAGATCAAAGTCTCAGCAATATCCCATTTTTGGTTATCTTCACTAGAGCCTTCAAAAAAAACAGACCAAATAACAACAAAAAATGCCTGCCTCTGGATGATGCATACAAATGGTAGTGACACCAAAGTTTGTCTAACTTGCTTAAACTCTTAAATTGTGAAAAACAATAACACATGAAAGTATACTACTTTTCTTGTTAGTTATGTAATGTAATTTATGTTAGTGGAAGGGTATGCTTTTTCACTAAATGCTCTCAGGCGATCTCTATGACCTCCTTATTTTTCTGACTGTATTTTAAAAAAACTGTGGCACTACAGTATAAGTAATTTAATTACCTGCGGCTGCATGGTGCTACAGAGGAATTATGTGCAGGAACTGAAGTTTTTTCATGCTTCCTAACCAAAAATACCTGCATGCTTTCAATTCTTACTGAGAGACATTGTGGATAGGAATGTCTTAAATTCATCCTTGTCACATAGGACTATTTTTCACAAGCCATATTAAAATTAACTTAAAATATAAATAAATAAATAAATAAAATAAAGTTGTGGCCTGTGTGACTCTGAAATAAGCCAAAATAAACAAGAAATAGTGAAGTAAGGATTATTCTGTGTATATTTTCACCTTCTCTAACAGATTAGAAAAGTAAAAATATTATATAGTGTATTCTGAGACCTATATCCCAAAATGGTTGAATTTATAATACTTAAAAGGAATTATAAGACCAAGGCTATCAGAGTTTCCAAATCTCATCTCCCTCCAGTGACTTCACACAAAACTGAGTTATGGGGGTTTTGTTTGTGTGTGTGTGGTGTGCAAACAACTTCAGGCAAAAATAAAAATGGCAAATATTCTTCACCTATCTGGACTGCAACAAGCTAGTCCCCCACAATTAATTACTGCAAATCAATCCCTGCAGTATCTTTTAAGTAAAATATTGAACTGCTTCCTTTAGAAACTGGCTGAAGTCCAGGATAAATAGAGTGTGAGGCTGAATCATCCTCAGTAACTATCTTCCTCTGTTGTGCAATTAAGTTTAATCTGGGAACTTCAATGGACAGATAAATGGTCTCATTCCATTTCCCTATATTTTGCCAAAGTAATGACTATTTTAAACAATTTTTCTCTGTTATGGTGTTTCAAAAATTATTTGTACTAAAACAAAAAAGCCATATCTTAATCAGAGTTGACTGATTTCCTAACAATATTTGCCTAACACATAAATTGTTCCTTCCGCTATCAGCTGCAGAGGCTTTTGCTTATCAGAATACAAAGCATCACTTAATTGCATGTAGGTTCCTTCTTAAAACAAAACACTTGGATTCAAAAATTTTTCCTTTTGTATAAAGTATATTGCAAACCAGAAGCATAGGAAAATGCACAGGCTGAGTGTCTTTATAAATATAAGTAACAGCCTCCTGAAGAACTATTTGTTCTTTGCTGTTTAGGTTGATTTTTAATGGAAAAGTTTTATCATGTATCTGTTAGAACAAATTCTTCAGTCAAAAGGGTAATTTAAAACAATTTTCAGCATATCTCTGTCAAAGACTAGAAAGCAAAAACAAATGAAAAAAACTACACATTTTCTAAAGGCAAGTTCGACATAAAAGGGTTAAAATAATTAAGGAGGGAAAAGAAAGATTCTGATTGAGATTTTTTTTTTTTTTTCCCCCACAGGGAGAATGCTGTAGCTTGAAAGTTTACTCAATGAAATAAGACTGGTTCTGCTAAATCAATAACTGCTAAATTAGTATGATGCCAAAATCCCACATCATTCTGGACTATCAACGCAGAACAAGTGTCTTAGAAATCACTAAGTCTCCTAAGGTTGCAAGCTGATCACCATTGGGTCTTGTAAGTGCTGTCTGGAAGGATTGTCTGACAGTGGTACGATTTTTATGCTACCATGATGAAAAGCAAAACAAAAGAATGACAAATTCCCATTACACAAGATAACACCTTCCATGGAAAAAATTGCACTGTCTTAGAAACTTCCCTTCTTTCTTCCCACAAACGTTATACTGATAGATACAGCAGGTTCACAACAATTTAAAAAGCAGATTGAAAGTCTCCCTATTGACAAATCTATGCTGCAACATATTTTATTTAACCGCTTAATTAATCTCTTCATACACAACGTGAGTGCAACCATGCAGGGCTTGTACACTGTTTAGAGCAAGTTATTCTAAACTAATGGCTGTGTATGTCCCCCTCAGTGGACATGTTTCCAGGCAGGCAAATAATAAAGCTAAACTTTAGAACAGAAAATACCTATAATTTGTATCCAAATTGTAAACTTCCTTCTAAATGGCCCACTTTCCCATTAAAAAATAAAATAAAATATAATAAAATGAAATAAAATAAAATAAATCTCTCTTTTTGTCATGCAAAGTGGGTATTCTTCATCTATCTGGCCACAAAGTGTGGTTGACGCTGGCAGACTACTCTAATGGCAGTTTTTCTGACTGAAAAATGACTTTTCTTTTTAAACAATTTACCAGAAGGCCACAAGTAGCTGAAAAACATAAAGATAAGAACTGTGGTCAAAAAGAGAGCCATTTAACCTAAGCCTATATCTGATATTTGGACTATCTACATTACAAAGCAATGATGAGCTGAACCTGATCTATCTGTCATATTTTTGTAACCTATAGCTTAGTTATTTCTTTATGTGAAGATTATGAGAAACCACTGTGAATACCTGTAATGAATCATTCCCTTATCAACTTCTTTGGAAACTGGGATCCCTTTTGTCATCAGGAATATCCTTTGACAATGCCTTTCAGAAATGAATTATACTTTGTGTGTGTTCATTATTGTTTTCTCTTCTGACCAATAATTTAATTTGCTGTTGTTTCATTTCTGTTCATAAGAAATAAATATACCTTATTTTCTTTACCATTTCTTCCCTTGGTCATTTCTCTTCAAGTTGAAGCATCTTAATCAATTTAACTTTTCTGTGCACAAGCATGGTTTCATATCTGTCATAATTTTGGCAAGCCTTTTCTGCTCCCTTTATAGTTCTTCTATAATCTTCCTGAGATATTGGGATGAGAACAGCATACAATATCCAAAATAGCATCACAGATTTATAGATCGTCCTAATGATATTTTATGTTATGCTCTCTCTGTCCTTTCTAACAATGTCTAATTATAGTATAGTTAACTTTTTGACTGCTGCAGAAAATTGAGCTGACATCTTCAGAGAACCGTTGCAGTGACTCTGGTGTCTTTGCTGACTTGCAATATTTTATTTATGATTTGTATGTGTGTAGTTACTACTGTTTCTTTCCACTGTGTGCCTCACATTACATTTCTTGAAAAGGAAAATAATCTATGGTTGTAGTCTCCAATAACACAGTATAAGAATATAACTGTAACTGTAAATTTCTATAATTTTTAAGTTAATAATTCATACTAATATGATAACTAATGTTAAACTTTCGCAATCCTGAATAACTTGGCACCAGAATCAAACATCATCTTTGTTTTTTTTTTACAGTTTGGAATGAAACAAAGTTGAAGTGGAATAATTTCTGTAAAATTGTTCAGTGCAGTTCCATATTTAAATTTAACAATAGTGTTTAACACAGTGTAGTAGTCTGTAAACTGAAGAATTACTGATTTTAGTCCTGAAAACTAGGAATATAATGTTTAAAAACCAGCAAAAATTAAGTACCTTTTCAATGTGTAATGAATAGAGTATGGTATGATGCATAATTGGATAATGACATTCTAAAATAAATATTTTTCCTGTGTATTGCTTTTATAGAGCTGCTTCCCAACAGGGCAGAAATTTTTTTACAATAATTTTTTTATTAATAACAAAAAATCTTATTTTGGGTAAAATTAATTTTATAGTAACAGTAACTTCGTAAGTATTTTATTCAAGACAGCTGTATACATACAAAACTTCACCTGATACTGCTGAGAATGGAGTTTCATTCTAAAGAGAGGACAGAAAATGCAGGAGGCAGTGGCTGGTATCCATGGGAGAAGAGAATGAAGAACTCCTAGCTTCCAAGGTAAAACTACATGTGTCTTAGCTTGCAGTGTGAGGTCACCTGGCATTTTTTTTTTTTTTTTCATATGATATATTCCTGTGAGATAATTATGAGTATTAAAATCTAGAGAATAAAAAGAAAATTAAGTAACTACCCTTGAAATGGAGTCAGAAGAAGATTAGCCAAGGCAATAAAAGCTCTTCAGTTCCCAAGACACCTAGCCACAAAGGACGTAAGTAAAAGGATGAAAAATTTATCCCCGAACATGTCAATTAGGACTTCATTTATGTAACTCTCTACACTTAAGTGGTCTTGATTTACATGATTCTATGCGTTAAGACAACTATGCTTAGTGCATTAAGTAGCGAATTAAAATGGTCATGACTCACCTTAGCATCTGTAACGGTCAGCATGTAACTGTGCTGTCCTGCATTTTGTGAAACAAGCTGGCATCCTCTTCTTAAAGGTGAGTATAAGCCAAGTTAACATCTCTGCACCTCTTATGTCCAATTTATTACCACGCTGTAGCATCCAAGTTACAAACTATGTCAGTTTGAATTCCCCAGTAGTTATACTGCATAAACATACTGGCAGGATAGAACATCACAAAGGTGATTTTCAGGTGGGCTCAGTTGTGTTTCCTCATGCCTGTGTCACCTCTGTTCCCTGTGGAATCTGTGAAGGAAAAATGGACAGTAGTTTAGAATCCTCAAACAAATTAGCAAAATGACAGCTCTGCCAATGTTCTCATCAGAAGCAACCCATTTTTTTTTGTTGATGTGAACTATTTTATTTTCTCCAACACACCTGCAATAAATAACTAGCCCAAGGCCTCTCAATCAGTGACATGATCAAAGTGACTTTATTGATTTTTCTAAGCTCCTGATGTTGCTCAGCTAGTCCAAGATTTGTGTATGACTTGTGATCAGTCTTGGTTTCAGACACAGAGCAGATGTGCTCATACTGGTTTTCTGATGTTCTCTGAGCTGTGCTATGTTGTGTCACCTGAGTCTTTTGGGCTTCAGATGACATTTTTCTAGACGTTCTTAAAAGAAAAACTTTAAAACTCTCACTCTCTCACTTTTTTTTTTTTTTTTTTTTTATTATTTTACTTTATTTTAACACTAATTGTTAGATGGCTAAAATGTCACTTCTTTTCTTTCTCCCTCCTTCTCTTCCTTTCGAATAGGTAAGACACCATTATACCTATAATAAGGAATAAGGGAAAGAAAACTAGCTTGCGTTGATATCTGAAATATAACAAGCATTGAAGAATATCTTCGTGTTGTAACAAATTACACAATATAAAAATAATTTTTATGTTTTACTTCATTAAGCCAAAAACAATCCAGCAGTTAAAATATTTACTCATCTAAATTCCATTGACAATATCATATCTACTTAATTCTTATTCATTCTCATGTTAAAATTTTCTCTTACTTAAGAGATTGAACTGTATGCCAAAGTGATGTACTTAAACATAACAAAAGATTTTATATTGCAGGAATACATGGTTATGATGTCTTGAATCCTAGGATATTATTAATATTGAGGGCTTCAACTTCTTCATTCTTATGATTTATTCTCACATTACTGCATAATTAATATTTTCCATTTTATATTACTTCTCAATTTTTCTGACAGCACTAGATCATAAAACGCTCAACTTTTTTCTCCCTTTAGATTGTTTTAAAGTTTTAACATTTTACAATTTTAAATTAAATACATTGTCATGTATTTGAACAATGGGAAAAGAAATACATTCCTGTTTGGACCTATGGGGCTTGATTTTTCATACTGACTCACTTAATAATTAGGCATTTCAAAAGGCATATAAGTTTATTTCAATACTAGCAATATAACCATCTTACTTCCTGGAAGGAACAGCAAATTCTTAATACAATGCTATTTCTATTTGCCCTCACCAATAATTCTAGTTAGGAGACAAATGACAGATAATTTCATAAATATATAAACAACCATTTACTGGTGTGTGAATGTGTGACCAGCCAGTAGTCTATCATTTGAATTTATTGCACTGAAAAATTTCATCTATGACTAAATTTTGGCAGACGTTATCAAAAGAGACCTTTGCAAAGGCAACAGTAAAGTTACACATCTTATTTTAAGAGTATAGCTATTAAAGTAAATAAAGTACCTTCTAGCTATCTTCCACTTTTATGAGATGACCTTTACCTCGCAGTAGTCTCTTAGGTTTCAGTGATCTCTACTGCTGAAGCCTTTATTTAGCAAGGTAATTTAATAAGTACTTTGAGAGTTGGTTTTACAGCTAAACTGAAGTCCAAATTACATGAATTTTCTGCAAGTAATTATGGTATGTTTGGTCCCTCTAAAGCTGAACAATAAGAACAACCTAAAATTCTATGATGTAAGTTATTGGGAAGATGCCATTGTAAAACTGATGGCAAAATATTCAGAACAATTTCACAAAACTAAGAAGAAAGGTGTTGTGAGATATTCAACACAGACAAACTTAAGGGAGAAGCAGCCTAAATCACGCGAAGTCTAGGTTGATCCTTGTTTCAGCTCAAGACCAGTTGAGATGATTTCACTCTATAATGACTCTGTGTTCATTAAGAAAAGAAAACAGAACAAAATCTTCATCACATCACCTTCGCACCATAAAATTGGACTTCTGGAAAGTATCTGGACAGGATAAATGGCATCACTTGGGTGTCAGACAGTCACATCTTCAGAACTGCCTGAAGAATTTATCTAAATATGACAGAGTGGACTTAGGCAGGAACAAATAAAGTGATGTCATTTGCCATTTTTCAGATTTGATAATTCATGTTATGTTCTCTTAATTCTTGTATTCTGGACTATGTAAGATTCCTGGAGACATTAATTCTTGAACTGAAAATTTCTGTAAGTTTTCACTGGAAAATCTTCATTCAAAATCTAATGGCCACAGTTTCAGTCTGACTCTGTGAACAGCTTCTAACAATTAGAAGTTAAAGTGACATTCTGTACTTTAAGTAGACAAAATACATTGGTCATAGGTCATATGATTAATATCTTCTTTCTCAAACCCAGCTATGAACTATTTAGTACTATATCCCTCTGAAGACCAAAGCATTTTTTAACAGGGTAGTCAATAGAAACCTCTTAGTAGATTTAATGTGTCTTATTTAGAATTTCATCAGTTTAATTTAGGATATGGCTCTATTCCCAAGACCTTGGCTATTCAATATATTAGTTAATGAGGTTATTTAGACTTCTGGAAGAAATCAAAGGAGTAGGGATGCAGAGAAATTTTACTTGGGTGATTGTTTAGGTAAAGGAATACCAAACCAGTAATATTGTTTAGAAATAAACTATGCCGTTCAAACGGAAACAAAATATTTTCTCCCAAATGTTTTGGTAAATACAGGAGAAAAAAAAAAAAAAACATAATTTAGCAGAGTGGGGACATGTCCATTCTCCCAAACACCGTAGGTAAAAGGCTGACTCAGTAGGCTGGAAGATAAATGTCAAGTTATGTGCTCATTTCGACAATCACACTATCTCTGTTATCACTATGTTGCAAGTTATTGCTATGGCTGATCACCCTCTATCCTCATAGCAATGCTCCTGACCCTCAGATAGCACATCTTAAATATAAATGAGCAGGCAGAAAGCATAGCCTGCTAATTCCTCCAGCTAGGGGGAAGTCCACTTGGACAGGGTTTCAGTCCCCATTTCAGAGAGGTACTTTGGTGTGAAATGCTGTCAGCATGAAATCTTAAGATCCATTTCTAAATTTCATGACCCAACATTTTTTTAAGGAGATGTGTTATGAAGAGATGAATCATCTTACATCTGGGAAGGATCCCTCCTCCCATAAACCAAGCAAGCATTATTGCAGGATGGGAGTATCGTCCCATTTAGTTGCTGAAAATATAGCTTTGAAGTACTTTTACCCTTCAAAAAAGGCTCTGCCAGTTTCAATTTGACTATGCACATGTCTGGGATAACTAGAAAGCAGAGTTAGCTCTGCTCTTGCATGATATCTAGAATTTCCAGAGCTAGAGACAAAGCCTACCTATTTAGTAGATTTTAAAGAATTTCTCTTCTTTGAATTGGTTCAGCAATTGTTAAATTTACTATAGAGGAACAATCTCCACTGATGCTTCCAGATCTAATTGCTTTGCAAAAAGTAGGAGAGATGGCACACATTGCCACTATAGATCGATAATAAGCAGTAGATAACAGGCATAAGATGCTCTATTCTATATTGCAGAACTGGATATTTTTGTCATTACTAAATTTTTATTACTGCTGTAGTCCAAAAATGGTCAAATTACTGCATTTGTAATTCTGTGCCATCTCATAATTTCTTCTTCTTTACTGTAAATGAGTGCAGAGATAAACCAATTTATAAACCAAAAAACCATTACATAAATACTACAAACCTTTTAAGAATGAGTTACATGTGTGTCACATTTTTTATGCAATGTAAATGCTTTTATGAATATAAAAATAAAGGTGAAGCCAGTCATTTTAGCAAAATACTTAAACCAAATGCATATTAAAATCAAACAATAAACTCAGAGATCAAAAAGGGGCAAAACCAATATTCTTGCATAATAAAACTATACATAGGATCTTCAATCACCAAGCTCTAATTAAAATCCTGAAATTTTTCCACATTACTATCTATCAAGTTCAGTGGTCTTACACATATTAATGCCCTGAGGCTATAAACTTTGTGGGGGTTTTTTTATTTATTTATTTATTTATTTTTTATTTATTTCCACAGTTTGTGTTAGCTTTGGTGTATGATTTGTTCTCATGATAGGCCTCTTTTCTTTTTTTCTGTAAAAGTGACATAGATCTTCTTGCCACTTTTACCTCTGTTATTTGTATTCAAACATACTATAATAATCAGATCAGCTTATTGCAAATATATCATGTTTTATCTACTTTTTATTGCACAGTCTAATCAGTTTTTTTTCTTCCTTTATCCTTCAGTGATCGAAACTTCCTTTTTTATTTAAATTTAAATGTTAATGAAAAGTAAAATTAAGAGCTTGTTTGACTAAATTTTTAAACTGATTAGGGCAAATATAATATTTTAACAACAATTATAAATAAGACTGTAAGCAAAACAGAAAAATGTATCAGCAGAAACTTTAAAAGCTCAAATGTGGCCAGAACTCTCACAGCAAATTAATAATCAGATTCTTAAGATGTGATCAGCTATTTTTCCCCATTTCATAATATGTAATCGTACATGCAGTGGAAATAAATGAAGCCTAAAAAGGTGTCATCCTTGCTGCCTAAATAAGCAAATAAAAAAATGTCTCTAATTTCATCAATCTGCACAGAATGAGCATGCTTTTTACAACATGTAAGCTTTGCCCAGAGAGTGGACAGAATTATTTTTGTTACCTCTATCCTTATGCTATTCATACCTCTATCCTACCTCTAACCTGTATTTTAACCTAACACAGGTTCAAAATTAAAGTATTGATTCCCAGGAAATTTCAGCTTCAAATCAGGCTGAAATTCAGACCTACGGTTCACAGAACTTCCCAAACACGGACAATATAGGGTAAAGCAGCAGCAGCTTCCTCTTGCAGGCTGGCCTCAAGAGAAAAACTTGTGGAAAGCACAGCTAACTTGCACTGTAGGTTTCTTTTGCACTGTCTCTCAGTCATCTTTGGTACAAGTTACAAATGTTTAATACTGCATGTACTTTGGATGCTACAGTAATGGGACCTAAGCACTTATGCAATAGACTGGATGGTGTTTCCCTACTTTTCTTGCAAAATAGTAAATCAAAAGCAGAGTATTAAGTATGATCTGTTACTGAAAACATTCCAGCACTTCTGTAAGCGTACTTGTTATTTTCACTACAATTAAAAAATAAATTTATCATTAAAAATAATGATGTTTTTGAATGGATTGTTCTAAAAGAAGACTTAAGTTTTTATTAGTACTATTGATTATTGTTATGATTCTTATTATAAAAAGAAGATGATGAAGAAGAAGATGAAGACAACTAGTTTGATTAGTTACTAGCACTTTGGTTCAAATTAATGTTCGGGACCAAGGGCATAGGGAGAAGGGAGAAAGTAGTATTGCTAAGTATTGCTTGTATTCTTCTTTTGCTAATATCATTATCTATAGTCTCAAACAATATTGAAAGCTGAACTTTTTTTTTTTTTTTTTTTTTTCTCAAAAAATAACCCACAAACCCACAAATAACTCCATAGACTACTTTCAGCTTTCAAGAGAACGCATCAAGGAAAAATGTTGTATCGTCTCAGTCAGCCTAAGCAGCTTGAAAGCTAGCTTAAAGGCCCTGAACCGTTCTACGAGACAATTACTTCTTCCGTTTTAGCAACCTCAAGCGATAGCTCTCTCGGGTGTTTGTTCACCATGCTTTTTAGAATATGACAAAAGTCATATTATGCCTCTTCTGGTACTGGGAGATGTGAAAGACACATTATTAGTATAGTATAATATATCCTTATGATGCCATTTTTAAGAAGCTGTTATTAAGAAGCTTGATTTATGTAACAAAAAAAAAAAGTGGCAAAAGTGACAAATGTAATAGGAACATTTGTGGGTGATAAATAAAAAAATTACAAATAGCCATTCACACTTAAAGTCATAATGGATGATACTCACACTAAAAAGAAGTTGATAGTGTCTTTTATGGATTGGACTTAATTTTTAAATCTCTCAAAGTAAAGTTTAGTTACTTCAGATAAACTCTGTTCTGTGCTTAACAGATTTTGTACACAGTTCAGGAAGGGAAGGGATTATTTAGAATTGTAAACTACTTTTTATTCATTTAATGTTATGTGCATTTATATGAGGAAATGTGCTCACTTTTAAAAGAGAGGCATTTAAACATTTATGGAAAAGATAATTCATTGAAGGATCACTGATTCAGTGCAATGAAATAGGGGGAAAAAGACTATGAATTGTATTGCCAAAATAAAAATTATTTCAAGTTTATTTTCAAGATTAATTAATTAACAAGCCGAGTGTTAACTTTGCTCCTTTACTGTAACAGCTTTAGTAAAAAGAGCAGCAACACCCAGAACATTTAGTGAAGGAAGAAAAGGAAGAACTCTTAACACACTTTATAGAACAAGGATATTAATTATTGTCTGGTTGATAAGAGGGCTGGTAAGTATTTTTAATGGATAATTACACATTTTTATCATCTGCAACTGCACATCTCTGGAAAACTCTGAATGATAACATGGATGATTCATAGCATCCCTCTTACTTTGCTTTAGAGAGTCTTGTAATATTATGATAACCTGAAAAAAAAAAAAAAAAAGGGTAATTAGTCAGGCTCACTATGGGCTCCAACACTTCACGTAGCTACTAAGTTCTTATATGATATCTAAAAGATAAGTGTTACCAATGTTTTCCCTGATCTGCTTACTTGATCTACTTTAGTTCATCAGTCAAGCCTACTTAAGATTTGATACTTCATAATATGCGTGAAGCTAGATCAGCAGCTTTCATCTACTAGCATTATCTTGGGTTTTAGGGTACCTCTTAAAGCATAATCACTGTGAGTTTCTCAGTCTTTATTATCTTCCCTCATAAATATCTCTCAGATGTAACCAAAGCACTATTAACCCCAGGCAGAGATGACATAAATGCTTGTTCAAAGTCACAGAACAAATCTAACAGATCATGTTGGTTTTGGATCTCTTATGTTCTGTGGGATGCCCATTCTACCTCAAAAGCAGGTACATTTCTGAAGTTTTAATACCTAGAACAAGAAAAGTGCAGACATTTACTTTAAAGAATGATATCCTCGCTAAATGAGGCTTGTAAAAGTCATGAGAACATTTGTCTAAAGTCCCTAAAGTCCTCTTCAGAACCAGTAGTAGGCAGGAGAACCACTAACATCCAACTCAGTCACAAGTCAGATAAATCATGGTTTATCACAGCAACTTACCATGAGTAAGATAAGCTCATACCAATGCTAAACATTATTAAAAAAAAATAAAAATAAATAAAAATAAAAGTAGCATGGGATTTTTTTTAAAGACTGACTGCAACATACTAACACTTGGATGCTTTCACATGCAAGATGCTTAGAGAAATTGCAGGGCTTGACCTCAGTTCACAAACTGAAATAGTTAAGCTAAGGCAATCCCTAAAAAATCTTTTTCAAATGGCTATTGATTGCCAGATCACACGCAGTTTGCTATGTGAGCATGTTTGCACAGGCACTCTAGTGAGGATTGTTTAATTTCTAGCTTGCTTTCCTGAATAAACTTTTCTATATGCACAGATATGCAGGGTTTGAAAGACTCATTTAAACTACTCCTACTATGGTTTATATTTTATACAAAATATATTACATTTTTTTTCCTTGTAACAAATTTGGTGGTCCTATAAATGACAAGTATTATATTTATTGATCATTTCAACCGAAAGAGAGATGAGTCCAATTAAAATGCTTTATCAAAAAAACAAAGCACAACCTCCTACTATGATGAGCAGGCTTTATGTAGAGAAGAATTTTGTACTAGATATCTGCAAGCTGTATCTTCCTTCTTCCTATTCCAAAAGAAAACTTTATTTTGAGACTCTTGTATGCTAGGGAACTATGACAAAATGACAACCATTTCCGACACATACAGGAGAGAAAGCATTTAGATTCAGAAGCTCAGGTGTTTTATCATATATCTACGTCCTTCTTTAGATGTCATAATTTACTAATTAAGAACTACTTCACTCAGGTTATATCTTTCCACAAGTAAGCACACATAAAATCTTCTAAATGCAGAGCCAGCACTGTAGAGGCATGCAGAGAGTATCTCTGGTTTAGTCCCTCTTAGACAGAACTCCTTAGGAAATATATGGCAGAAATCCCTGAGAAAGAAGAGATGTACATGCCTATGGAATGTGTCTGCTCTTTCCATGTTTTAATAAGTGGAACTGATTTCAGTAGATTATCAAGTGTCAAGTTGCTTGGAAAAGCAACACTGGTGCCTCTTTTCACTTTCAGATCCCTTATAGAAAGTAGCCCATGAATCTGGCAGTATGGAGCAAAACAGACCTGGTTCCCTAAAAGTACTTATGCGTCCAACTCACAGTGATTTCAAAAACTTTAAAATGAGTGACTTCAGGCTTCCCTCTTAATAAAAAGCTGTCAGGTGTCCGATGCAGCTGTAAAATGATATTTAAAGCACAGTAATCTCTACCAGTATAATTGTGTTTTTGTTTTTTTTTTTAATTTGTTTCTTTCTTTTTCAATCCTGATTCCATACAGACCAGCTGACTTTAACAGCTAAAAAAAAGATAAAGATTTATATTCATTTTGAAAATGTTTAATATAGGTGAGTTGTACCAAAGATATGTGTACTTTCAGGATGCCCGTTTTTCAACTCACCAATACAGGTCAGCTTTTTATGTGTTTTTAGTCAATATGAATATGCACACTGTGTAGGGTGCATTGCATTAGTTAGAATATTTCTATTTTCATTTTCAATTTTTGAAGAGCAACTAAATAAATTAAGGTATCAGATTCAGTAAATGAAATAATCTTTCTTTCTGCTTTAGTGTCTAATAAATACTGAAATAAGAAACATTCATTTAAAGGATTTCACTGCTGTGAGTTTCTATTAATTAGCAAAACTGTCTTCCTCACCTTTGAAAGAAACAAGGAGATGAATGATACAGCTTGAAAAAATATGAATTTTAATTTAGCATGTCCACAATCATCTGTAACAATAAATTAGGCATCTAAGAGTGTGAAGACTTCTGTACTGGGTCAGATCACAACTCCATCCGTCTCAGTATTGTATTCTCAGCAATAGACAACAATGACTGTTCAGGGAAGAATGTAAAATAGATCTAATATTATTAATTTCCCAAGATAAATGTAATCAAAAGACATTATTTTCCCAATTTATTACTGGAAAAGAAAATAGATAAAGCCTTCCTTTAGCATTTAAATGTAGCATGACTATAGATTTTAGACACATTTCTTAAAACAGTAAACCTGCAGAGGCTATAAATTGTCTTACGGACAAATCTGAGGATAAAGTTTCAATATGTGGATGGGGATTTCCCAAGTGCCCTGAGAAGGAGCCATGTACAAAGCTTTGGTAACTTTTCTTTTTTTTTTTTCTCTTCATGTGATCAGAACTTGATCCAACTGTAACAGGAAGAAAGACTCAGCTATCTATTTCACAGAAACACCAAATCTCAGAACAGATTCCAAGTGAAACACTGATAAGTTATTCAGATAACATCTTCATGTGGAAATTATGCAATTCAGTATGACTCCCCAGGATGACACAGTTACGGGCTCCTGGTGAGAGGCTAATGAAGGGCTCCAAAGCTGCTTCAGCAACTGGAGAATGAGGAAAGGCTAAGAGAGCCTGTTCAGACTGGAAAAGAGAGCGTTGAAAGGCATCTTTTCAATATGCTTCAAAAGCTGCAGGAAGGGTGTCAAGAAGACAGGGCCAGACTCTTGTCAGTGGTGCCCAGGGCACTGGTAGGCTGAGTGCCAGCTCTACATCCACTGAGCCCTTGCCCACTGTGGAACATTATCTACAGGAATCACAGTTTGCAAAACAGTATGGACACAGTCCATATATAGATATATTGTATTTGTATGTATCTGCGTGCATGTGTGTATGTATATGTGTGTATATGTGTGTATTTGTGTATATATATATATGTATGCATATACATATGTACATATACATGTGTATATGTACGTACACATACACACACACACATACGCACATATATAAAGTTGGGATGCTTTTCAGAAAGAAGTGAAGCTTATTTTCAATTTTAAGTTTTATGTGAGATATTTGTCACTTTAAAATTAAATGCTGTTTATCTGCTTGTGTTTTTGAAAGGATTTTACTTTGTGCTGTCTGTCTCCAAAAAACAGATGGAAAGGAGCTATTTATGTGCCTTGCACTACCTATAGGAAACTGTATACGACTCACATTGTTTAGTTCAATACAGCACTTTTCTTCAGACATGTATCTGTATTTTACAATAACATTATCAGAAGTCAGAAGAGAAATGAAATTTTCTCTTTAGGCAGCTTAAAGTAGTATTAAAATAGTGATGAACATGAAACAAAATGTCAAAACCATTGGGAAAGGGTTTATGTAGTCATACACCTTACTCACAATGTATTCCATGGAATTTTTTTTTTTTTTTTTTTACCCTCAATAGCTTTGAAACCCATATAAGATCAACTTTGTGTGTGGATATATGTTTGTGTGTGTGTGTCTGTGTCTGTGTGTGTGCATGCATGCTGTGCACATCTCCATCTTTTTGGCTATTATTTTACTTTTCATATCAAGATAAGGGCATAGGAGCAAAAAATTACTAATGGATTAACAGAAACTAGATTGGGACGCTTGAACAGCACCAGCCACAAAATTTGCTTTCAAATAAACAGCCTGTCTTCATTTTATTCTCTCTGTAGGGGATTTACTTTCCTTTTTGGAGGTGAGGGGAAGGGAAATCCAGACTTTTTTGCTGTTATTTGTTAATTTCAGTTTTAGTCAATGACATCTGATAAGTCAGCACTCAAACGGATTTCATAATAAACTCTGTTCTCTCTCTTTAATGTGCAATTTTTTTTTCCATAATTTCCTTAATATTTTATGCCATATCAGGGTTGGCCAATGACTTCCTCCTTTCTACTTTCCAAAATATGTGAGTTTATTGCTATTAATTTTTATTGCTATTAATATGCTGTCAGGGCTGGCCATGTGGAGTGTTCTACACTCCAAACAACTAGTTGACAGTTTACTCAGATTGGTGTAAAGTGGTGTTTAGGTTTGGTCTATCTGTTTATTTATTTATTTATTTCCATTTTCACATTAGGTCCCCAAATCTTTCTACGCTTCAACTTCATTTCTTGAGCGGACTTAACCACTCTCCCAAAACAATAGGCACATGAACTGCCTGATTCACATCAGAGAACAGCAGAATAAATAAAAAGCAGCATTTGCAGGTCTTATAGTGCAATTCTTTTCTGAGTTCACTGGTAATTGATATCAAAGACCTGGCTTGGTTATCAAGTATTTATAATCAGTATCTTAAGTTGAATATAAAACACTGGAGACATTATACATCCAATTAATTGTGATTTAGACGGCTGAACCTGTCATGTACAGTGCATGTTAATACTTCTTTAGCTTCAGTGAAGACTATCACCAGGATTCTGCAGGGGACATTTAGCTGCAGTCAGTAAAAAAAGACTGATGACAAAGGGTTTTCAGCTGCTCTCTTAAGCCATAGTTATGGAGTTAAATACTGCATGCTTATGCTGAAAATCTGTTAGGTAAAAGTTTTACTGCAGCCCCTGCAGGCACCTATAGTCTACCATCTACTAAAATTCCAGCATATGGCTTTGAAAATATATTTTAAAATTACTGTGTTGCTTGTATTAGTTTTGCACATTTAGTGAAATCCTTTATTCTGATTAAATTCTTGTTTTAGATTAAATTCTTTAATCACAGAAATTTAGGCCTCCTTGTTAATTTGGATTTTTTTTTTTTTTTTTTGCCAACGTTGTTTTCTGTTAACACTTGGAAACATTTTGTTTATT
>VZSV01000074.1:440524-451676 GCA_013398735.1 Nothocercus julius | reverse complement strand
GCCTGCAGCCTGGCCAGTGCCTTGGAGCGGCACCATGGCCTGCAGCCTGGCCGGTGCCTTGGACGTGGTGAGCGGCGGCAGCCCCGGCACGAGGCTCTCGCAGCCCCAGCCTGGACGCCTTGGGGAGCCGCCATCCTGAGCCCTTCCCTCCAGCGCTGCTCCCCCTCGGCCCCTCTCAGCGCTTGTCCTTCGCGCACCGTCCCCACAGGTTGAGGAGAGCCTCGACACGGCCATCCTCGGCGAGGAGGACCCTGAGGCGCCTGCTGGCCCAGATGACTGCGAGATGGGTCAGCACCGAGTGTCCTGGCGCACGGGCGGCCGGGGGCAGCGCGGGGACGCGCAGAGAGCGGGGCTGAGCCAGCAGTGTCAGCCCCGGGCGTCTGCCGCGGGATGTCGCAGGAGGGCCGGGGGAGCTGCCCCGCTGTGCACGGAGGCCAGGGCGTCCCGGGCACGCGGGCCGGGCAGGGGCAGCCCTCGGCGAGGCCCCGCTGCCCTGCTGCCCGGCTCCTCCGCTCGGCAGCAGCGCCAGCCCTCGAGGGCGCAGCGCCGGCAGCCACGGTGCCCGGCGGCAGCCGCAGCGCTCGCCCTGCCCTCCTCTTCCCCGCCTTCCTCCCAGCCGCCGCGGCACAGAGGCACCTCGGGCGGCAGCAGGGCAGCCCCGGAGCCCAGCTGCGACGAGGTGATGGGGGCGGCCGTGCGGCTCCTCACCAAGCGTGCGGGGCACCTGGCTGCCCACACGGAGGGAGCCACCTCGCAGGGCAGGCAGGCGAGGGCGCCGCGGGAGGGCAGCTCTGGTGCCCGCGGGAGCACCCAGGGAACGGGGGCTGCCTGGGAGCAAGAAGAGGCCGTCAAGGGCCGGGCTCCACGGCTGGGCCCCTCCTGCTGCCCCGCAGAGCGGGGAGGTTCTCAGGGGGATCCCCGTCATCCAGCATGTCCTGGTGCCTGTGGAGGCCTCTTTGCACCCTCTGCCTTTTCCTTCCAGGAATGGAGCTCGCTAGGGGCCTCCAAGCCTTTGCTGGTATCTTCAAGAAGGGCAGCAATGCAGAGGCCAGTGGGAGGACATGGGGAGCCCCAACACTCCGCTCTCGCCACGTCGTGTTCGGTCCCAGCAGCACCTGCCTTCTCACTGCTCAGCCACCCCAGGCACTGCGGGAGCACCGTGTGGCCGTCGAGGAGGCTCTCAATGTCACAAGCACCGAAAGCAGAGCCTACACGTAGGAGAGCCGCCCAAGGCAGACTCTTGCCCACACAGCAATGCTGCTGCACATGCATGCGCGGGCGCAGTTCTCACCCAGACAACGGGAGACAGAGTGGCCATGGCCACCCAGCAGCAGTGCTGGCCATCTACTGCTCCCTGAGAGATTCTTGCTCCAGCCACTCTCACCGGTCTGCGGCTCTTTCTGCCTCCCTGCTCCAGGACTTGGGGGACATGCTGCTCATCAACCAGCAGATGCTGCCGAAGACAGAGTAGCAATGGCAGGAGGCTGAAAGGCAGCTGGTAAAGAACAAGGATTCCCCATGTGTGGTGGCTGGGTACTCCCCAGATCCCAAGGCTCATGCCAATGGCCTGTGGGATCAAGCAACAGCCACTCATCGCCTGGGCACAGAAGCAAAAGAGTTTTGGGACCAGCTCTCTGGGAGCTAAGAGCTTTGCCCAAGCCCATTCCCACAGAAACTTCCCTGTCACCCAGAGCACAGTGCTCTTCACTTCCTTGTCCTCCTTCCTGGGCTCTTCCTGGAGAATCCTCTCCCAGCCACCTTATTCTGCTTTGGCAGCAAAGGGAAAAAGGCTGAACCCTTCCTACTGTCATCCTCAGAGTAAGATGAAATAAAGGAGGAATAGGAGTCAGGTTCCTGCAGCACCACCATTCCTGAAGGCTGGCACAGGTGGAGGATGGAGCTGAGGCCACGGTGAGAGCAAAGCCAGGCTGGGGACACAAGGCAGATGCCTTCAGCTGGGTGTGTGGGCAGCGAGTTCATCCTTCTGCCCTCTGACCTCTTCTCCTCTCTTCTTCTCCCTTCTCACAGCTTGCAGAGCAAGTGGAAGGACCTCCAGAGGAGAGTGGAGAGGAGGTTTTTCGTCTGGTGGCAGAAAACAACTGAATAGATCCCCCATATGAAGAACATGAAGTTGGCATGAAGAGGAGCCACATCAAACACCCAGATGTGGGGATACTAAAGAGCAGGCCTAGCAACATCCCTGATACAGATGCTCTTGCTCTAGCTCTACACAGACCTTGTAGAGCACGTTACACTTTTATGGGTACTCGGCACTTCCATCATGTTTGTTTTCCTGACAGCAAGAGCAGTGAGCACTATTTAACTCTTTTGCTGATTTTCAGCAAAGGTGAAAGTGGGGTTGAAGGGTAAGAGTACACCATGAAGAAGAATAGCAATAAGTAACAACAAACTTAATCTCAGCAAAAGGTTCAATATTGAGACTAACAGTGGGAACAAACTGTTGGGGCTGAACGTGTATATTCATCCAGGGGAAAACAGCAAGCCTCTTCACAACTACCCCAGCAACAGGAAGCTGGATAAAATCTGGAACAGTTCCTTGTTCATTATGTTCATCACTAATACCTAATTTATAAGAGGAATGTGAAATATATTATACTGGGTAAACTGAAAGAACAGTCAGCCCAACTAACAGATATTCATCTGTTGCCAATGGGTGGTAGAAAGTGCCACTTTCACATGACAGCTAAATTAATATGTCTGGGCCTGGAGGAAAGCAGCTGCAACTCGTGATTAAATTCTAAGCATGAGTTTTGCATACAGTGGTGAATTAAGTATTTGTTAAGAATCAGAAGTTTAAATGGGTATGTGCAGCATTTAATGGAAAGAAAAAAAAAAATGTCAGTGAATAAGGCCGTTGAGGTAAACATCTATCGGAGGTCAGGTAGTAAAAAGATTATATACAAATGTATTTGCACAAAGTTAATCTGTTGAGCATATCTGTTGACATCTTACACTGCCTGCCAAGGGCATCTATTGCAGGACATCGCAGGAGGGCTAGGGGGACTGGTCCTACTTTGCACAGATGACAATTGTGCTGCCGTTTTTATTATTCTGAGGAGTTGATCTGGAGAGACCAAAAATAAAATAAAAATAAAAATAAATAGAGCAGAGCCAGTTAGCACCTTCACATATTACACTAGTGATCTACGTAAATACCAGATTTCGGAACCCTTCTCAGGACTGAGATGGTGGAATAATGAACAGCCTAATCATAAACTAGCAACAGAATATTACAGTAGAAAATATCTGAGCTGAAGTAACATCTTGTTTTTACTTAACCACCTGAGCTGTCTTCTCTTCTATATTTTGAAGTACCTGCCTGTTTTATGTTTGGTATCTTCTCACCCCTAATTTCTCTAATTTGTGATCAGCTTGTAAGGGACACTTGGCAAAACACTTTCTTAAAGATTCCCTAGATGTGCTGAATGCAGTCCACATAGAAAAAAAAATCTATTTTTCTTCCCTTTTTTCCTTTTAAATGTTGCTTCTCTAAGCTCTAAAGGTAAACTTTCAGCTTTGAATTGACATAATTAAGTAGAAATGTATGCTTTGAAATATCGGTAAAAATAAGGGGTTATTTTTAGAAGAAATTAAAGAACTCAAGGGTTTTTTTTTAGAAAAAAATAAAAGACTCAAATTCTCATTTTTGTACTTTCATTACAAAAAAAAAAAATTCTAATTTTGAATAGCACTTTTCAATATTTTCTTTTTATTCCCTATATTACAAATTTAGAAATCAAAAAAGGAAAAGAATAGTTTTACATTTCCCACTCTTTTTTTTTAGGAAAAAAACTACTATTTTTAGCTTTAAATTAAGATTGTTTTCAGTTTTTATTATGTTCCTATCACCGCAATGAGAATAAACTTCTATTTCAGAAGTCTTACACAGTCTACCTTCACATGTGCAGAAAGGGATCACTAGATCCCAGCATGCAGTATTTCTCTGTATCATACAAAATATTTGGTAAAGAAAATAAATGTAAAATGCAGCCCTCTCTGGTGCATCTGATGAGGATGACTCCTGTCGCATCCCCTCTGAATTGCAGTTTTGTTTCGTTTGTTAGCAACAGGAGGAAAATGCTCTGTTAGTAAGTGACACAGCAGTGCAGACTGTGTGCAAATCTAAAAAAAGTCAATGCCTTTCATTTCTGAGGAGTGAGCATCTTCTAAAATAATTGCACAATAAAGATAATGATCCATAGGCGTTCTTCAGCATACCTCTTCTTCTAGTGATTTCAAAAGAGATCAAGAAATAACAGCAGGTTAACTTAATCAGACTTATTGTTAAGAACAAGCAAGAGTGAAATGTATCTCATGCTTAAAGGTATTAATTCAGATGAGCAAAATGAGAGAAAAAAAAATGCAAAGGGCCATATAATGTTCTTGAGTATCCTCTTGAAGTACACATACACCAGACAGAACCCCATAAATGGTGCATTTTCAAAGACTTCTGCCGACACTGGAATAAGCCCTCAGGTAGAACAGCTTTAAATTTGAGAAAGCATTTTCTACTGAAATTTCCCTCTGGGTTTTGAAATAATTGAAACAGCTTTACATCCAAGCAGATCCGCCTAAAGAATACCTTAGGTGATTCAGGATAATCCTCTGAACGTATAATTTCTAAACCTGTTACTGACAACCATTGTTTTCTGCAATTTACATAGTAAATGCTTTTGGCAGGAAATGGATTCGTCAGTTTAAAGTAGCTTCATCTGAGTTCAACAGTTCTAATCCAAAGAGGGCTATAGTTATTGCAGTCCTTTTCATTAAGTTGAAGATAATGGAGATTTGAAATAAGGAATTCCCCTACTGCAACCTGTTACTTTTTTTCCACTCTGAGGTAACAGATTTCAAAAAGAAAATTTAGGCAAACTCCTGATCATCAGAAATAAGAGTTTAAATGTCACCTTCTGAATTAAAAACAGTAACACACTTGCTCATCTCCCCATGACGGATCTCAAACCTGACTGTCCTTAAACATATTGCAGATGCTATAAACCCTGGCTGCAGGGGTAACGTATATAAAGTAGATGATAAATCTGCTGTATTTACAATTAAACATAACAGCTTTATTATCTGGAATTTTCAGCACCTTATCATTGGGCCACAATTCTAGTGTAAGTGACAATCAAGATCAAACTCAACGCAAGAAAAGAGCCATGGCCTGGCTCTTACATAGCCCTGCAGTTGCACACACCAACCCCTTTAGCTGTGCTCACTCTCTGAAGGATCACTAAGACCCTGATTCTGCACAGAATTAAAGACTTTAGCACAGACTTCAGCTCAGAGTACTTTTTGGCTCCATGCATGGGGCATTCTCCCACAGTGGGATATCAACCCTTATCACGGGACACCTGGATTAAATGCTCCTGATCAGAGACAACCATGAGAATTCCTTAGCAGCAACTAGAGCTCTTCCCAAGGGAAGCTGAGGCTTCCTCTAGTTGTCATTCCTTCGCTTCCCTTTCCTGTTAGTAGCAATCACCTTCTAGCTCTGCACGAGTCCCCTGAAAGTTCCCACAGCCACCAGTAAGATCCTTGGCTTTCCTCCAGATGAATCTTACTGGTTTAATCTTACTAAACTGGTTTAAAATTTGAATGTCCCCTGGGAATACCGAGTCATCATTAAAGTTTTTCTTCTCAACACAAATTAGACATTTTTCCTCTGAGAATAAACCATAGTTAACTTTATGAAAGTGGCATATTAGGAGAAAAGAAATGACACTTTGTGGAAAGGGCAAGAGGAGATGCTCAAATACTAACTAAACTAATTTTCTTCAAAATGTGCTAAAAAATAGAGGTATACCTTTAGATTCAACATACAGCAGTACTTCCAAATAAAAACTGTATTGAGACCATTGGTGTAAATTACAGTCTTATTTTTCTCAAGGAAAAAAGAAAAGCAGGAGGTACTTTCTTGCACTATTACTCTCTTTCAGAGAAATGCCTTTGACATTGCCAGATTGTTTATCTCAGGAAGGAAAAATTCACTCACAAAGAAAAAAAAAAAATGATGGGTCTACTTCAGCTTGCTCAGACCTCGTTCTGCCTAAAACATTCAATAACACTGACATCTTTAGTAACCAGAACAATTTGTCATAGGAGAGCTGGAAATCATCCCTTTCTCTTCCTACACCAACTTAATATAGATGCCACCACAAGCACACTTAACTCAAATCTGCAAATACCTGAAAGCTAACCAGAAATTGTTAGTGACGTCTTTAGGTCACTGCAGGATTTTTTGTACATTGTGCACAAAAATTACTCTTTTTTTTTTTGTTTGTTTGTTCGCTTGTTTTTGTTTTCTGTTCTTCCAAAATATTAAGTCTCAATAAAAAACTCAAGCCAAGAATATGTTCTTACCTACTACAGTAATATTCTGCAGCAATGCTTACTCTTCATAGCCCAAATGTCCTGAAAACATTCAGAGCCCTGAAGGATGTTTTTATACGTAGATGGAAACCACTAGCAAAACAACCTGATAGCTTGTAGGCTGGTGAGTTGTACCTGTCCCTCCTTGGAGAACATTTTGCTTCCAATCATCTCCTATAGCACAATTCCTACCAAGCAGAAATGACCATGCTTCCAAAGTGCAACTGCCAGGAGATAAACATTTCAGGAAGAAGCAAAAATTATTGTGGAAAATCTACTTCAACCATCTCTTCCTTCAAATATCAGTAGTTATATATGACTGCTACAAAAATTCAGTAGGTGGTTTGCAAACTTAAAATGTCCTTTTTTTTGAAATTTTGTATTTTGCTCGTAAAATATCAGAACTCAGTTATATCAGAACTATGACATCCATCTACTTCCATTCAAATGAACATTCACAGAGCCATTAACTTCTGTGTGCAATTCTTGAATTGTGACAGAACGTATGTAGAAACAACCATCCCTTTACAACCTTTATTAGAGCTTTATAAAAATAACAGGTGTTTAAACAGTGTGTTGCATTGACAGGTCCCCATTTAAAAAAAGAAACTGATGTCTGAAACTGGGAAATCAAGCCCCATTATCTATAAGCCGCAGTCTTGTGCAATTGACTTAACAATGGATGGTAAATCCATATGTTATATACAAGCTGAGTTCTCAGAGCCCAGAAGATAACTGGTGATTTAAAATAAATAAATAAATAAATAAATAAATAAATAAATAAAAGTTAATTTCTTAGACAATTTCAAACCAAGTTAACAATACAGCAATTAAACATTCAAGCTCAATAGGTTGGTATCCGTTCCTGGTTAGAGAGTATCTTGAGTGTTCGGCAAAGATCTTGAAAACTGCTTTGATTGCAGCTATTGTAAAAGCAGATTACATAAAAAATATCGACTTCTTACCCTCATCAGGGGGTATATTGTTACTGTTGAGTTAGTTGTCCAAATTACATGATTATACTTTCTAGTCTGGGCATCACACATCATGTAATTTTCAGTAATATCCTTCACTGAACTTTCTGTCCTACTTCTGAAACATTGGTCACACGTCCAGTGATTACCCAAGACTTCTAAAAGTCATACCACTGGAGCTGTCGGAATACACCTCTACTTGTGACACTGATGCCCATTCATGCCAGGAATTGAGCACTAATTTCAGCTGCGTGGAAGCACATTTTTTAAAGTCCTGTGTTTTTTAACACTGTCAGTTAGTTAGGCTCAGCTCATAAACCCTGTAAAGTCCATAACTTGACCATCAAAAAATGGATCATTCATCACATATAAATGTCAGCATGTATGACAGAATCACAGAGG
This sequence comes from Nothocercus julius, assembly GCA_013398735.1. NCBI lineage: Eukaryota > Metazoa > Chordata > Aves > Tinamiformes > Tinamidae > Nothocercus > Nothocercus julius. The sequence goes on along the minus strand of VZSV01000074.1, from coordinate 443,907 downwards.
AGTTGAGATTGGAAGAGGCGTCTGCAGATCATCTAGTCCAACCCCTCTGCTCAGCAGGGACACATAGAGCATGCTGCAAAGCATCATGTCCAGGGGGGTTTTGAATATCTGCAGAGAAGGAGATGTCACAACCCCTCTGGGCAACCTATGCCAGGCTCTGTCACCCTCACACTCAAGATGGTTTCCCTCATATTCAGGCAGAATTTCATGTGTTTCAGGCCTCATCAACTTCCTCTTCCTGATCAGGTGGTCTGACACCCACAACAGTCTTCCATTTTAGCCTGTGCCCTAATCCTTACCAATAAGCTTTCAACACACTGGTTATCCACTTCTAGGCAGAGCTCTATACACTTCCTGCAGCTTTCTCACATACAAGGCAGCTCTTCCACCATGCTTTTCAGGACTGCCCTTCCTAAAGAGCCTGTAGTCACCCATGACAGCATTCCAGTCTTGTGAGTTTGTGGAAGAATTGCTTGAGAAGGGGTTGACTTAGAGAAAAACTAGGCCCAGCAGAAGTTATGGGATTACAGAAGCTTCCTTGGGATGATGTACAGTTGCCACTTCCAGGATGGTTGGTATGCATGGACTCTGCACCTCCACAATTCCCTAGGCAGCACAGTCTGCCCTCCTAGCTGCTGCAAAGAGGAGTAAGGAAGGGTGGGGTCGGGTGAAGATACCACAAACAAACTCTGTTGTGCTCCCTGAGCTCTGCCACTGATAAGCTGTACAGTAGCTGCCCAATGGGAGATACACGATAAGATGTCTGGTGCTGAGCCAGCAAGGGTGGCAAATCACTCCTTTCGGATGAACTTTGCTTGAACTTTCCTCGCTGTAAGCACATTTTAATGCCGACACACACCTCCATCCCAAAAGTTACCCGCCTCTAAAGTACAACCACTCCTCACTGAACATGCGCTCTAGATTTTCAGTTGCTTATACCCTTAAATGAAAGCGAGTTTTTCACCAATCAATAACAGAAGTAAGTATGACTACAGTCACTCAAGCTCCACCTAAATGTAAATATATATATATAAATATATAAAATATAAAAGGTGAACTAAGGAGGAAAGAAAGAGGAGGAAAGACTCCATTGTAACTTCTGGGATTGGTCAAGAGGCTGATCCCCCATTCCTCCCCGTGGGTCAGGATGCTGTCTGAGGAGGCTCCTTGATACTGAGAGCCCTCTCCCATCTTCCTGGGTGAGTGATGATTGCACATTTGTCCCTCAGAGCAAGCTAAAAACCCCAAACTGTAGTAGAGAATTTCCTGTGCTGACATCTGAAACCTAATTTGTAAATGTTGCATTTGAGTAAATCATGCTATTCGTGAAGTCAACTACTTGTTTTGAAGGCGATCGGACCTACATTTGACATACTATTCATGAATCCAGTACTGACAGAGTCGGGCCTATAGTTGATCATACTATTTGTGAACTCGATTCACTGTTTTGACAGTGTTTGGACCTACCATAAACTATTTGTGAATCCGTTACTAGCAGAGTCGGGCCTATAGCTACCACATATTTGATATCTTTTCCCCCACAGTGCTTCAGAATGCAATACTGTACTCAGGCAACTGCACATGAAGCTCTAATTGCTCCTCTTTATTCACCATGCTGCATGCACTGGTGTACAGGCTTTTCAGTGCTGTGAAGCAAGCGGAGGAGAGAGCAACAAAGGGGTCCTGAGTGTTGACCTCCTTGGCACTGCCATCTCACTGAGGTGCTGGAAGGCAGGGCGAGATGGCAGAATGCAAGTCATGTTGGAGCTGTGTGCAGAGTGTCCGAGCTTCAATATCTTTTGTATTGAATGGTGCTACTGCCTTGTTCCAAGCATCCCTTTTTCCGTTACACTCAGTTTTTAGCAAGCAAGAGAGTTAAGCATATGTACTGAGTTGTGCTGATTGGTGCTTAAATGCCAAAAGTAGATATGGGAGAAAATAATTTTCTTTCTCTTTTCCTTGGTGCTTTCTTTTTTTCTCAGATTGTTGGGTCATTCATACACCGTGGATATTACAGAACAAAATTCAGAAGCAAAGTATCCTTTGCAGTCATTTCTGAAATGCAGTTCAAGTAGAGAATATGATGCATTGACCTGTACATCTACAGCTATCCGCAGAATCAGCAAGGGCTGCAAAGCATATCCAGCATGGTGTATATGAACTCAGCAGATAATCCTCCATCAAACTTCCTATATCAGACAGGTACTCAGCAGAGCCTCAAACAGTAGATTCAAAGCTCACTAGGATATGTTTAAGTAAAACTGAGTGGCTGCTGATTATTAGGACAGCATTGTATTGGGAATATTGCTTTCCCAACGTAATTTGTTTTTATTTTCCAGGCTGATAAATTATTATGCCAAAGCCTGCATTTTCTTACATTAAGTAGTACAAAAATGGCACAGAAGGTGGATCTATCTGATCTAATGCTCGAGCTGGCATCCTAGTCAAAAGTGCTTTGCACATCTGGAGTCTCTGTTGTAGGCGTTGCTGAGTTGCTGAATGCCTGCTTTGCTTCGGTGTTTACCAAGGGCAGCCCTTTAGAGTCCCAGACCCTAGGAACAAGAGAGGAGGCCTGGAGAGAGGAAGACCTGCCCTGGGTTGAGGAAGACTGGGTCAGAGAGCACCTAAAGCAACTCGATACCCACAAATCCATGGGCCCTGATGGGATGCACCCCAGAGTGCTGCGGGAGCTGGCGGATGTCATAGCTAAGCCGCTCTCCATCATCTTTGGAAGGTCCTGGAGAACGGAGGAGGACTGGAAGAAAGCCAATGTCACACCAGTCCTCAAAAAAGGCAAGAGGGAGGACCCAGGCAACTACCGGCCAGTGAGCCTCACCTCCATCCCCGGAAAAGTGATGGAACAGCTCCTCCTGGCAGTTGTCTCCAGGCACGTGGAGGACAAGAAGGTGCTCAGGAGTAGTCAGCATGGATTCACCAAGAGGAAATCATGCTTGACTAACCTGATCGCCTTCTATGACAGAATGACTAGCTGGATGGATGAGGGGAAAGCGGTGGATGTCATCTACCTTGACTGCAGCAAGGCTTTTTGCACTATCCCTCACAGCATCCTTCTGGGCAAGCTCTACAAGTGTGGGATAGATGAGTGGACAGTGAGGTGGATTAGGAATTGGCTGGATGGCAGGGCTCAGAGGGTGGTGATCAGGGGCGCGGAGTCTAGTTGGAGGCCTGTGGTTAGCAGTGTCCCCCAGGGAGTCAGTCCTCGGCCCAGTCCTGTTCAATTTATTTATCAATGACCTGGATGAAGGGATGGAGTGCTCCCTCAGCAAGTTTGCTGATGATACCAAACTGGGAGGAGTAGCTGACAGCCCAGAGGGCTGCGCTGCCATCCAAAGGGACCTGGACAGACTGGATAGCTGGGCAAT
>VZSV01000074.1:405536-417553 GCA_013398735.1 Nothocercus julius | reverse complement strand
TCTTTTTTTTTTTTTAACATCTATGCTCTTCTACCAACTGTCAAACCTTTTAGAAGCCTTTTCTGATAATGATCTTAACAGTTTTCTATGCTATATTCACTGTATTCACTATCTTCTGAAGAAACCTTCCTACCTTCTTTTTTCTTTATTTATCACTTCCTTATTCCAGTTCAATAACTTCCCACTTTGACATTTGTAAACTGCTACCTCATTGAGATGCTTTTTTTTTTTTTTTTTTTTTTTTTTTTTTTTTCTGAAGAAACAGAAACTCACTGCATTCTCTAGCTTTTAAACATCCATTATCTTCTGGTCCTTGTATCTATCTCATTGCCATATGCTTTATTTTCTTCTTTACAATATCAGCTATTCCACAGTTGGATGTGAAGAACTTGCAAATGTGGCTTCACCAGGTTCCTGAGCAAAGCTAATTTGCAAATCTCATAGTTGATCAATGTATATATGCATCTTGGAATGGCGCTGATCTTATTTTAACAGATGTTAAGCATTCTGCCAGGGATCTTACACTTTATCCACTGCTACCCTTCATTCCTACTTTACATTTAACAGCATATGGAAGCAATATCGGGTATGTAATATGGCTCAGTAAAATAAAATAAAAATGCATAATAGCAAGCAAGACTGATTATATTCCCATTTGTTTTAAAAAAAAAAAAAGACATCCTTTTTATAGAGAGGTGCAAAGTGCTTTGTAGTTCATGTAACTAGTATATGAGTGGTTTCATTTGCAACATGAAGTAACTGAGAGTTGATGCCTGCGTGCAGTTTAGCAAACATTTCTCCAAGATTGTAAAATACAATCAAAAAGTTACAGTATTGCTCTTGATCTAAGAATTTATCAACACTTTTAACACTCAAATATATATATGTGTGCACACGTATGGACACACATATGCATACACATGCATACATACTTAGATGTATATGTGGGGCTATATGTGTGTGCCTCTCTGTGTGTATATAGACACACACAAATATACACACTCATGAATGGCTTAGATAACAACATCTCAGTATTACATGTGAACATAAGCCTCAGCAACCCCCCCAAAGATCAACTAAGACTCTCTGAAATGACTATCTTCTGTGGCATTTTAGTGTAGACATAGTTATTTGAATGTTGATAAACACATAATATTTGATGCATAAACACCCCAAATACTGACTTTAGAAATAGATTATCTGAACCAACTGTTTCCAGGAGTAGCTGCTACATTTTACCTGAGACAGGAAATTGTTTTTAATCAGCTAAAAATTGTTGAAAGCAGTAAAGAGAACAGCCTGTTGAGAAGAAGAATTTTTCGAACACAAGATGGGAAATAATGAAAAAATAAAAAGCCTCATATATTCCCTGAGAGATTCTTCTTTTTTTTTTTTTTTTTTTTTCAGTCCAGGTTTTAATTTCATCTTTACTAAAAAAAAAAAAAAAAAAGATTATGTATAGAACATCTTGAATGCAAAGACTAACAGTTTTATCACACGAGTATACAAGAGTATAGAAATACAAGAGGCAGCTGTCTTATTTACACTGAAGGTCTTCTATATAAACACAGAAATATGACTATGTCTAAGCATAATGTCTAAGCATAAATATTCATAGTTGGCATTTTCTATCATAAAACATGCTTTTTGACACCATACTTTAAAAGTTGTCAGCCATGCATAATAGCATTATACCACATGGTAACTGTAGAGCTATGAAGAGGTTTGTTTATTTATTTATTTTCAGGAACAGAAATTTATAGAAGGATCCCCTGTGTTCCGTACAGGTTACCAGCAGTTGCTGATTGCTGCGTATTTTCTAGATCTTCCCCTAATTCAGCTGAGGTAGCACGCCAGTAGATTCCTGTCTCCTGTGTTTCCAGAGAATTACAGTTTCTTAGACCATACCTGACTGGCAGCCCAGAAAATGCCATTCACAGGAGATCAGGAGTCCTATGGACATGCACCACTCCCTTTCTGAGTGAGTTCAGATGAAAGACTTTCTTAAAATATAAAACATCATGAAATAAAATACTTTACAATAGAGAGTCATGCTATTATCTAAACACCAGGAATGTTTCTTAAGAATAAAATGGAGTATAAGAAATATCATCTTTTTCCACCTATAGATGTTTCTGTGTTGCTGGCCTTTCCCTATGCTCAGGAAAAAGTGTGCATCCATCCATCCATATATATATAAATATATATGAATATTTATATACACATACACATGCCGGTACATTCATATGTGTGTGTATACATACCCATACATGCATACCTCTATTTATCTTTCGGAACATGCTCCTGCTGTTTTCAGTGCCAACCCTTCAATAAATCAGGATGATGGCACCCAAAGCCTGTTTTGACTTTTCCACAAAGATACCTATAATGCCTGAGAAAATGCTGTTAAGACCTTCTGCAACCAGAGAGAGTGAAAATTGACCTAAAAGTCAAGAAAACTGTTGGAGAAAACTGGAGTCTGAGGAGAATGGGAAGCAATGAATTGCAGGAAGGAAGGGCTGGGTTTGTGCAACAGAAAGGCTCTTGGTCACTGGAGGAGAGGTAGGGAAGGATGCCTACCAGGGAACAAACATGAAAATTAGTACATTAACATAGGCTGTGGAAGCGGTAACATTTGTCCATCCTTTACATTATTACCCTTGACAGCTGTTGTTCCCATACTAAGAGAATTTGATTAGGAGACATATAGAGTACAGAGGTTCACATCTCCTAGTGCCCTGGCTGAATGCTCCAGTTCCTAGTTTACCCTGATTCTGAATGTGATACATCTTTTTAAAACACCTTAAAGCAAAGCCTTTCTTCACAGTTTTTTCTTCACATTAAGTTGGAAATAGCAATATGCAAAATATGCTAGTCCTTACCATTTTAGATAGCTTGCAGTAGGCATTCTATTTTTTAGTAGTCTTGTTTTTCAGGATTCTTGAATATACGACACAAACGCAATTTGCAGGTGGTGGCTGCATCCGAACTTTCTAGAAAACTCGCTGCAGTTTTCAGAGAAGCAGAGAAGCAATTACTAGAGATATCAATGCAATGAACTAGATTAGTAAAATAAATTCACTTAGCATGTTCTCCAATTATTCTCTCATATATGCATATTTCATCTTTGGATATATTTAAGAAACAGAAAAGTATAAAATGAAATTTAATCCACTAGTTAGATCATCTGAGTTTTCTGCATATTTGTCTGAGGATGAACATGGTAAAACTGTACCAGCAAAATTACACTGATACAAGCTAAGGGCATGGAAAGGTCAAGCAGTATTTGCATTTTGAATGAAACAATTTTAAACCTGACCTTGATCTTTAACTTCTTTTGAAAGTATTTACATTTTTAATGACACAATCTGACAATCTTACAGAAAAATTACCCCAAATCAAACATGATGTCTAGTGGTGTTAGGTTATTAATGATATTTTTATGATTAATTTATTAAATAGCTTTGTTCTTTTTGCTGTACATTCATCCGTGTTAGGGCAAGTATCCTCTGGAGGTAAGTTTTAGGAGACAAAGTGGAAGCAGACTTAAAATGACAGAAACAGACTCCTAATTCTTAAAATGTGAAAGCAGACTCTTTTGACAAGAAAATTGCAACCTAAACTGAGTTCTATAAGCAGTGAAGAAATGCATCGTGTATTTTAGAAAAGACTTAGGATATTAGAAAAAAATGCGTATGTGTGCATATTATTTTATATATTTATGCATGCAAAATTTACCCGTATACTTGTTTCAAATTTTTAAAGAAAATCTGCGTAAACTTGGAGGATACAAATACATATATGCCAACACACACAGTCTTCAGACTCATTAAAAAAAAAAAAAAAAGTAATGTAACTTTTTATAATATCCTTTAATTGTGTCCATCGTGTCTCTACAGGTTTAAAAGTACATTTTACTTGTATCTGTGTTATATGTTTTATGCAAATGTATTCAATTGTATATGTTTTTAATTGTGTTACTACTAATATTGTGTTATGGGTAGTTTTTAAAACAAATCATTAGGACTATAACCAGCCTTTTTTTGACAGATTTTTCTCAAAGGTAATACGAGGTAATTCTATTTTTTTTTTTTTCCTCCCACTCTAACGCCAGGTTCTCTTTGAAAACATTTTGTACTGTAATTTCTTGGCTGGCTGTCAAGCTACTGATTCACATTAATTTTCACTAATCGGGGAACCCTGTGTAATTTTTAAGAGTTTATTTCCAGTTGTATACCATGTTGCATGGCTGCTGGAAAGAATAAAGAAATGGATGATTAGCTGTCTTCTTGGCATTTGAAGAGTGCTGATGAATGCAAGCTGATGCAGTAGTGAATATGGAAGAAAGGATAACACATTGAGTTTTATTTTCAATGTAAATCTGAAAAAAAAAAAAGTTTTTAAACTGGATATTAGATATATGCATGTATACACAAATATATATGCATTCTTTTTTCCATTTCACAAAATGAATCAAAAGCAGAAAAATCAGCTATTGGTTAGTTTTTGTTAATGAATCTGTTCCTGACTTGGGACCTTGCTAAGCTTAGTTGCAGCCTGAAGCAGATTTTTATGGTCAAGAAAAAAAGTTATAAATCCCTAAAATTATGGGTTCATAATGGGAACTGCGACATACCCTTAAGTAGAGCAGCAAGAACAAGAGATATTACAATACATAATAATATATCTCCTTAGAAAATATAATTGTAATGCAATTAGGCATGAGGCTCACTAACTACCAATATTTTTTTCTCTTCCAGGAGAATTTTGAAAGCTATATTAATTTAAAACTGTCCAGGAAACAATCAGGTTGGCTCTGCAGAGCAGTATTACATCTTGTGCCCTTGAAAAGCTGGTTCTGTTCCCTTTGAGACTGCTGATACTACATCCCTAACGTTTTGTGGAATGCAGGTGAACTACATGCTGTCGGGCCGCTATGTTACCAGCTCTGGAGAAGTCCCTGGACAGTGTCCATGGTTCCTGGAGTGGTTTCTGAGGAAGACCTGGAGCACAGCACCAGCCTTGGCTATATGTGACCTTGCTACCCACCTGGATGTTGGAGAAACCTCTGTCCTCCCCTCGGCCAACAGTACGGCTCTGACCAAACTGCCAATTCCTTATAGGAATTCCTTTCATTAACACTGCTTCAGTCCAAAGGATATGGAAGGCACAGAGGTCACCTTAGTACAGTTTAATAAGTATACAGAATGAGCAGACTTAATAGCTGAGCTTCGTCAGGTTTTGTGGCTGCACGTCATCAGCAAGGATTGCAACCCTCTCTGGACCTATTAGCTCCTGTCTGTGGCACACTCGTATCACCTGCCGAATATTTCTAAGCATTTCATAACACCCCAGTGTTATCACTTATGTTTTCTCCAGGCGGTTGGCAGAGATAATACCCTACCTAATCCATATAAAACCCAATGGCAGGGCTGGTATGCAGCACCATCCCATTAAACTTTTCTTTTAAAACAACAGACTCACAAAACCACTGTCCTGGCCCTACAGAACTCTTGAGACTGCATCTGTGTTTCAACGGGCATTGCAGCTTGACCAGGCTTGTATCTTCACCACTGTTACGTAGCTTTGTAATTGCTAAGAAACTAGAAAAAAAAAAAAAAAAAAAAACTATGTCTCTTGTTATTTTGTGCTGTTAGCTGGAAGGATGTGGGGAAAGTATGCCTTTATCAACAGTGGACAGTTGTTGCTAGCAGTACAGAGCTTGGTGCACCCTTATAATTCATTCGAATTATGATTTATTTGTATTTTTTAACCAGACAATAAAATATTGAAGTGCCTACATACACACATACAAACAACAATAATAAAAATCCCTTTTGAAAAAATAACTTTGGCATCCTCTGAAAATGCCTTTAGAAAGGAATTTAAATAGGTTTAGAAAAATACTTTAGGGATACCATGTCAGACAACCCTATTGAAAAAAAAAAAAAAATCAGCAGACATAAATACTTTTCAAGAACATGACTTTGAAATTTTACCAGCTAAGGAAAAGTACAGAGTCTGTGACAGTGCTGAAAATCCTGTTTACATGTAATATTTCAGACAACTAAAAACAGTCCAACTGACAAAATCAAAACCCATTGAAGTTATAACATGGAATGTACTAATTTTTAATCATTTAATTAATACTAATCCATATATTTATACACAGTTCTTTTTTTTTTTTTTTTTTTTTTTATGGAGCTCAGGTGTATAACAGAACAGATTCTCAGCTGTTACTAATAAAAACAATGAATTAGAATAATGGTTTATTCTTAAGGCTTGATGTGAAATCACTCAGCATTGAACCTGTATCATTATGGCAGATGACAAGAAGCTACAAGAGGATAGTTTGACTTCTTATTTTATTTTCATAAAACATATGCAAAGTGGTTTTAACTGGATAGAGTTTGAAATAGAATTTATATTCTCCATTATATCCTCTTAACAGTTTTAAAATTGAAAAAAAAAAGGTTTTATTTTCAATTAAAATGTTTAATAAACCCAAGTGGTGATGCTGAGACAATTTTATATTTGCACAATTAAAATGTTCAATAAAAACATTTCAGCAAAATTTTTATCCACAACCTTTTTCTTTTAAAGGTGTGTTCTATGAGCACAAATTATGTGTTTAATAGAAAGCTTAAGTAGAAAGTGTATGTGCCTCGTTAATCTGCTGATTATAGGCTTACTCTCATGCTGACCTGAGGAGCTGAAATTTCATACATAAGGTACATGCTGTATCCCTACTGAAATAAATGGTTTGCTTTATTGAAAAAAAAGAATTATTGGTTATGATGCTAGACTTCTTGGTATTTCAAACCAAACTAATTTGAACTGGCCAAGTTCAAACTAGGAGAACAAAGAGAGAATATTTATAAACCTATCCACAATATTCACTGCACTGCATGGGGTAATGAACACAGCACCTGCATCACTATAGAAAGGAAGGGCTAGGGAATACATCACTAACTGCACCAGGATGATGCTACCAGACAGCAAGTAATTGCTTTTGGCATTCAATGTCTTATTTAAAAAATAATAATAATAATAAAACTCACGTCCTTTACCTAAGGAAAGTTATCTGAGTTCAAGCAACTTGACATATGGAATTTATCAAGTCTCTACCAAAATACACCCCTCTGCTCTTCAGGAGTTCCAGAGATTTCAGTTCATCTCCAGCTGCTGCACAAGTATTACGGTTGTGTCCTGTAGGAAATAAGCCTCATCGGTAGCAGGTATCCCAGAACATCTTCAGTGGTAGTAATGCTGGTGAAGTTCATGTCCTATGATATCACCAGATAAAGTCTCTGTGATTTTAGTAAAACTCAGTGCTGGGCTCCAAGTTAATATTCTTCTCTAATTCCTCACAGACAAATTCTTCAGGAAATGACAAGCTATTACCAACAATATCTGCATTCGTAGATTTATTATCAAGAAAAAAAAAAAAGTCTTAAAGCATCAGAATGTACATAGACTCTTCCGATACTGTCTGTTTCTCATCATTTCTTATGAAGAAGTGACTGAGAAAGTATTAAAAGATCATGTGAGTGGTCCCTAAGAATTCAAATATAGCACGCTGACAGGGATTTTGTCTGAAAAGTATTTCCATATTCAGTTAGTATACTGGGTACTGCAAGGATCTGAAACTCTGAAGTGAGATCAGTTCAGAGGGTCGTTGATAGACATAATTCATTACCATAATACTTTGCCTAAAATAATTCACTGGCTAGAAGAGTAGAATTTAAAAACAATCAAACAGACAAAAAACATGACTTAAATTTTGGTACTAACTTTTGTGGAAATCCAGCAATTTCTACAAGATGCAGGTGTTCCCAGTGAGAGTCTCTTTATTTGCAAGCAAGGATATTTTATCAATCTGTCAGCAGAAAAAAAAAATATTCCTTATTATTCACTACAATGCCACACCATCAATTTTAAAATGCTGACCATAACATGAACAAATCCTAGATGTTTAAAGATAGTAAGTGCCAGAGAATTGTTTTGATTCCACCAAACTGTGATGTTAACCTTTTGGAAAACGTGAATCATTCAACTGGGCGTGAAATTGATGTGGTAACTGGTGATGTGGGCTGGTTGTTCTTTTGTTGTTATTGTTTTGTTTATTTGCTTTTTTTTGTTTGTTTTTGTTTTTGTTTTGGGGGAAGGTGACAAACTATTAGTAGAAGTCAATAATGCAGTAAAAACATATGTAAAAAATTATGTGAATCAAACGGTCGTATATGGTCTTTACTTCATTATCCTAATAAATGCATTTACCTGAAATGAAAACTGTGCATTAACGGCCTTGCAGTACTGCCCAGGCTCCTCATAGGGCTTCCCCCTCCTCCTCATGCTTGTAAACTGGGAGTCTAGTCATTAGCACAGGCTTTCTGGAGCAATATATCAGATATATAGCAGTTCCAAGAAGGAGAAGAAACATCTGGGTTAAAAAGGCTTCCTCTAGTCTTAGAAATGTAGACATTTCTATGGAAATTGTCAGGCAGAGTTGTGGGAGTGGACTGTGGTGCTCTTATAGCTGTGGCGTGCGGCCTGCTGCTATAAGAACACCTTTGCATCCAGCTGGCTTAGGTTGCTTAAGAATACTGTCCTATAAAGCTTTGTTTTAGTTTGTTCACCAAAAACACAGGATAATTGGCGTACATGGCAAACTTTGCAAGAGTGATTCCAAAACCATAATTCTTTTTTTTTTTTTTTTGTGTGGTTTCTTCTTCTAGACTATACAGTGATGCATAATTCACACTCTGACTAGTAAGACGTAAACATGTTTCTCTGTTTTCTTCTTTTCCATCTGGTAATTCGAGAGGCCACTAATAACTCTTTCAAAATACTTACAGTTACCCTTTCAAAAAAGAAACAAAATAATAAGCTTCAGGAGCTTTTAGCATGGGGTAGAAGGGGGGAAGTCCATAATTCCTTAAATGAATTACAGGTGGATGTGGAATAATAATTTAATGCTATAAAAACTGCATTTCTCACTGAAAGGGATAAGCAAAGACTATGTAGCTATTGCAGTTCTCAGCTGAGGATATGGCCTCAGCTTCAAAAGATCTGAAAATAAAATCTGGAAGGAAGATAAAATTGGCATGTGTTCCCATTGCAATACTCTCACTGTCCCCATTATTTTTGATTGTCAGCCGGCCATTATGGATGCTTCTTTCAGGCATGTACCCGCATCCCCCTCCAAAAAAAAAAAAAAAAAAAAAAAAAAAAAGATTTAAAGTCATCAAACTACATATATAAAAATCTAAAAAATCATACATTTATAAAAAGCCTGAACATTCTACCCCTCATTATACCATGCATGATCTCCTCCATCTTCAGCAAATGCATTTAAAAGTGCATTAAAACTGACCTATGTTGTTCCATCTAAATCAAGGGAGCTTCAGCGTGATTGTTATCTGGTCAAATGCTATTTTTTTCAGGAATCAAAATGCTTTGCAAAGGACTACTCTCAATTGAAACAGGAATTTTACTAACAAATAATTGAGCACAATATAAGCATATCGTAGTACTAATTTGTCATTAATAAGGAAAACAATTAGCGAGAACCACAGTAAGAAAACCTTCTAAGAAATCTATAAGTAGTGTTGGATATTTTTAAAATCTCTAGGTTCTCTTTCTAGAAATTATGCTTTTTATGTAAATCTTTTTTATCTTTTTTTCATAAAAATAGCAACAGTTCATGCTATTATATCCTGGATCTATAATGCAAGTAAAATTTTAAAGAATTTTACATTGGTGCACATTATATAGGTACCAACCATGACCAGAATATAGAGGAAAACATCTGCAAGTTTTGTGTTGTGTATGTTGTGTGAGTCCATACACTTGCTTTACTTAGATTTAAAAAAAAAAAAAAAGAAAAAAAAAGTCTTTGAATATAGAGAATGGCTAAATGCTCTGTGCCCACTAAAAAGAGAATGGATTTACACTGAGAAAGTGGGATCCTAACTCTTTGTCAAAAATAGTAATCTTTGGCTAAACAAACATGAGAAGAAAAGCTTGAGATATTTCAGCAAAGAGAAGACCATTCCCACTAGATGCTTTAAAAAAAAAAAAAAATGCCTCTTGCATTTCTTAGGTTTATGCTACATTACAATTCCATCTGAAACACCAAAAACTTTGATGAACAAATATTACATGCATCATCACTGTCCTCAAAGTATGTTCATTCAAGAAGTCCTGAATGTGAGGAAAGGCAAATATCTTGTTGTTGCTTTGACCATTTATTTTTGTTAGTGCTAGTGTTCCTTATTGGCATTATAGCATTTTAAAAGAGTTAAAAAAAGAGCTGGGTGCAGAGATTTTCTCTATGATTACCGGTTTGAGCACTTTATCTTAAAGAGCAGAAACATTGTTTTATGTTCTCTCAACACAATCAATGCCAAAATCAGCAGCCTGTGACTGGACCCTAAAATGGCCATACACTTGAAGTTGAGACTATTTCTGTTCAGTATACTATTAAAGACAACCAATCAAGATCAAAAAGATGAGATTTTATCAGAATATGTATGAGAGCAGTTAACCTGAGGAAAAAATCTCAAGCGGGTAAAAGTTGAACAGCAGTCATCTCTCCATTGCATCCCAGTGAGCTCCTTTCTTCCAAGCTTCTGTTAGCTCTGATTTTCCAAGCACATATGCTTTTGAGTACCTTCATAATACATTTGAGGTTTTGTTTTTCATAACCTCTTAGATCTGTCTATTACCTTCTTGTTTCTCACAAGGCTGTAGGCTGTATCTCTCTGTAATACCCTCTAGAAGCACTTTTCTACTTAGAAGGTTGAAATACTTATAGGGGAAAAGAAAAACTTGGACTCCCTAGCCTTCTTGCCTCCTACAAGGGTGTTCACCTGACCACCTTTCTTCTTTTTAAAAGGAGAACTCTGAGAAGAAACAAATGAATTCAACCTCTTATTACCCAGGTCTTTAAGGAGGCTATTCGCATTATAAAACAATCCTGGTATGCCTTTTCTTGTGGCATATCCCAAACTGATAAAGTGCAGCATGAATACTGAAGACAGAGCTTCTCTGAGCAAAAGAAAGGAAATGCCAAAAAAAAAAAAAAAAAAAAAAAAAAAAAGATGAACAAAGCAACATTTTTTTTCTCCCTTCCCATTCAATGTGTTCCTTTTAGTTTCACCCTTCCTGTTTTATATAAATAAACAGATAATCAGACAGCCCAGCATTGTAATGGCTGTTCACAATTACTCACTCATTACTTTTACTAATTACATTTACATTTACTAATTACAATTACTCACTCATGTTCACAATTACTCATGTATAAATATATTCACATACATTCAATTCTATATAAATTTATGACACTCACCTACACTTGAGATTTTTTGACTTTCCCTGAGCTACTGAGGATGTGAAGACAGAATTCTGACAGTCCGCTGCATCTTAATTAGAGATTAATAACCTTGTTGTTGTTATTGTTGTCATCAAATGGAGCAATTAAGGAAAAATTACACGTTTCGGAACACTACATGCCTAACAGGCAGTTGTGTTGGCTTGGTCAACCAGCACAGATTGTCAAATACATCAGCATTTTTCTTCTTAGTTGCAGAGATATTAAAATGATTTCTCTATTACTGAGCTCTTTTTAAAGAAAATTACCAGGCTTGCTTTGTCTAAAAGGTAATTTTTACTCCTGTAAGGTTTCACAATCTCTCTCTCGGGCATTCTGTTAACACATTGGGAGAATTGATTTATAAAGTTGAGGAGAAAATAACCTGCTGCTTTGTACAAGTTTTAACTAGTCAGTAAGTAATTAGTGCATTTCACCTGGATATTGAAGCCTCTAGGAAGCTAACAGTTTATAAACTGACCATACAAAGACAGAAATTGGAAAATCTTTTGTCATGTTGTCCCTATTCATTAAACCATAGAAATCATTAAATATGATGGAGAAATTTAAATTTTTTATTACTATTTCTCCTGAGAAACTAAGTGGTAGATTCTTATGCCTTTCTTACTACTTGTAGATT
>VZSV01000074.1:353087-365778 GCA_013398735.1 Nothocercus julius | reverse complement strand
GGAATCTCCTTCTAATTCCAGCTGATTAACTGTCTTGAATTAGGGCAGAAGACAGTAAAAATGACTGTATGTGAAAAAGGTGAGGCTACCACACACTGGGGTTCTTTTGCATGTAGGGTTTAGCTTTCTAAACTGAATCCATAATTCTAGTTAATAAGGAGTTACATTTCAGTTCCATCAAAAGCTCATACATCCAACAGACTGGATGTGATCAAATTAAATTTCAGAGAGTTTTCAGTCTAATAGAGTAAAATGATAGATTTGAAAACAGCAAGGTCACATTGTTGGTCAATTTGAATTTCTTGTTTCTCTCTGGACAAAGGACCCTTTCTCTGTTACAAGGTCTTGCCCTGGGGAAGAAAGCAGCCAACATTAATTCAAGTAAAAGTCACAACCTCTGACCTAAGATCATCCCAGTACAAGGCCTGTGCCTGAATTATACCACTGCCTTTTCTCAGTATTGTATTTTTCCATGTAAAATTATTTTGCCATTATTTTTCATGAGTATAATATAAAATATAGGACAGAGGAATAATTTTAAAAACCTTTCCACATTTCAGACTGACATTAAGGTAAGGGCCTGGATAAAAAAATTGAAGTGATGTGCTGTAAAGAAATTATCATATGTTGGAAATTTTCTATAAATAGTAATATTGTAAATTTTCTGGATGAAACTGCACTAAGACCTACCAAGGAATACTCAATTTGCTTGAATTACTCTCTCTGATCCTGGGATTAATCTAGGATCAAAGGAGCAAGGACAGAATTGCCATGTTACTATACAAAAAAATTACAAATATTTCATGTCATTTATGGCAAAAGAAAATCTGGAGTCTGCAGTCAATGAGAAGATTCCCTAAGACAGCATAAACCACAACATACAAGATAAGGTTAAAATAATTCTTATATGAAGATATAAAACTATGACAAAATTCATATCCTGTCTAGATGCCATCTCATGTCAGATAATGTCACATCATGCCATGTTACATCGCACAACAGCACGTCATATCACTTCACACATAGTCTCATATTTCCTTTTCCAGCAATACAGACAAGGGTATACATCAGTCAACCACCAACATTTCAGAGACTGAAAATACTTCTGACTTCGTTAAAATTAGTGTCACTCCAGCAGAATGAGAAGCACATCATACAGTCAAGTAAAATATGTAATTTCTTTCAGGTACCAGAATGCAACACGCTCTGTTACATACTGGGTTTGGTACTTATGGTGAAGTGTTAGTTTCATTTCATTGTGATAGAGGCTTGGAAAGTAGGATTTAAAAAAATAACAATTATGAAATATATATTACAGTAATGGAAAAACAAGAACTACAACAACAACAAAAACACACACACACACACTTTTGTTTCTAGCAAATCTTTTGGGGGATTTACCAAGGACATAACGATGCTTTATTAAATCATAGATTTCATTCTCTGTAATTTAAGAAAATTTTCCCAAAGAATTAGAAATGTCTATAGTTATTTAGAAGTCCTCATATGCATCACAGATGGATACACTCCTTAGTCTATGACACAGTACAGCGGATGATACAAACTGTTAAGCAAAGAGAAGAGAAGTGCAAGAGAATTAATTATTTGCCTGTGCATGCAACACCTTCCAATTCTTTCAAAGTTAAATTAAGCCTGGTATAAAATAGGTGAACTCTGATTTCATACTCAAACTCAGTACAACTTATTGGAGAACACAGCAGGCAAACAAGCTAAAGAAGCAACCTGTACACCAGACACCTGCAATTTATGACTGTCCAGATATATCCATATAGGTGCTTACAACAGCTGTCTGTGGCATTTCTCTTTCCCTCCTTCAAAGAGCTGAAAACTCTGTAAATCATACTGGACACTAAAATCCTTACGAAACCAACGTTCTATATTTTTATGGACTTTAAATTTTCCATAGAGCAATGAAAATGTCAATTTTATTTCAGTATACATGCTTAAAAGAGTAAATTTTGCCTGTAATAATCTGATGTTTTACTGGGAAGAGCAAGTGCATATCACTGAAGACACATGCTTGCCTTTCTTCAAGGGAATCAATATATTCCAAACAGAGAACCACCTACTGATGGGATTTCATATAAAATCAATCCCTAAACAGTTAAATTACACTATCGATTTTTTTTGTATGTGTCCTTAATAGTACTTGCCATTGACATTCCATTTAGCTTGTTTTAACCTTTTTATTTTTTTTATGGGCTATTTTCTACCATTCTTCTGCATACATATTGTACATTAGGGTGGCAGGACAGATCTTGCACTTACTTTGGTGACAATATCCTGTTGATAAAAACAAAGTGGTGAGACTAATTTGGCACTGTTCTGTCTGCAAAAGAGGTCTACATGATATTTTTTTATAATGGCAGATGTTCTAGCCTGCAGCTTGCGGAATATTCCTCAGCTTTCCTTTTCACTGACTACTTCATCTTCAGGTCAGACAGGAATATTTCAGGAGGTATTCTACTTGCTAACAACCTATGGGGATATATTGCAGGTATCGAGGAGATTAGACAGTGATTTTAGACAAACTAGTTCTGCAGTCATGGTTCTAGTTATTATTTTCACATCTTCCCCAGCAAATATCGCAGCTAGGGATCTAACAGACAAAAGGTGAGCCACTGCAGAGAAGGAAGACAAATGCATTTGCAGAGAAATCCTCTCCACAGTGAGTCCTTCTTTCAAGAAAGGATGATATTTATCTTCATGTCTTATACAGTGAAGTAATAAGGCTCTCATATGTGTAAGTATTGGTCCAGCAATAACCTTAGAGATATTCTCCAAGGCCACCATTCCCTGAACACCTTGCAGAGGTCCAGCCTCCTGGAATTCTGACACACAGATGATTTCTAAACCTGGAAACAATTACAGACATGTCTGGATTCATGCACTGAAAAAAATTATCGAATTCAAAGAGATGGCATACATCACATGATATAAAGGACACATTTAATCCTTTGCAGAATCACTGTTTTGTTAATCTTACTTTCACCTTTACCAGTAGACTAATTTTTTGAAAAATTACAGGAAAAGATCCTAGAAATTCTCTATTCAGTTTAACAGGCTGTGGATTAACTGACAAACATTTATCTGCCTAAGGGGATCCAGTCTCACTGACACGGTCATTTAATATATGAGATGAGCCAAATATGCCTTCTTCTGTTGCCTCACACATGCGTATGTTATCATAATTAGATTCCAGTGTATCAAACCCTTTTCTGAATTTGATAGAACATTAATAATCTTATAAGATCCTCTACTATTTAAAACCATGTTTATTTATGTCTGAACTAAGTAGTCTTCAGATATGAGTCCTGTAAGAAATCATGGAAAGTAGAGAAATTAAAATAAGTGTCATTGTTGCTCTAGTTCTAGAGGTCAAATTTATTGGTTTAAGATATTATCTCTCTAACTCCATCTATAATCATTAGGAAAAGTCATACTTGCTGTGCAAACAGGGACAAAAATTAGCTTAACAAATTATATTTTAAAGTAAATAGAGATTGTAAGATCCTTTATCAAAAACAAATGTTTTGTTGTGGCTTGTTTTCTTTAAAAACGAAACAAAATACACAGAGATAAGCATTTAGAAGATGAATGAAAGTAAATGTCAGGACTGAAAATAAGACTGGTTTCAACCCAGAGAAAGCTGTTGCTGTATTATGCAGAATTTAGAGAAAGTCACTGCACAGACCTTTCTAAAACATGTAATTTCCAGAGAGAAAAAGAAAAAAAATGTAGTGGTTTAAGTATAACTTGGCTGTGCAGAAATTATTCTCACTCAGAATCTTTTTTTTTTCCTAAGCAGCTCTTATAGTTTCATAAGAGTCTTTTATTACATTAAATACATTTCTTCAATATAACTTCGTGCCCATGACTTGTATATCTATAGCAATTTTAATTAACTACAATAGAAAAAAAAAAAAAAAAGATATTTTTCAGGGTAAAAGTCATTTTCCCAAAACCAATAATTACATCAAGCATTAAGATATTTCCAGCTGGCTACTAATAGTATTGGTGTGTGTCTGTGCACATTTTTTGTGTAGACCTTCCTTTTGCAACATGCTATTTGAAACATTGATGCCATGACACATTCATTTTCCCAATATTGCAGATGGCTGCAAGAATAGTGGGCTTTCTCTAGAGGACTGTTAGACTAACCATCTGCTGCTATGATCAAACGGATTGAAAATCAGCTCACTTCATGGGAATCGAGCATGAGAAATCAAATGTGACCACTCAGATTCCAACAATTTATAGGTCAATGGCAAAGTATCATCTGCCACCAGATGTGTATATAAAAGAAGTATCTTAAAGGCATCATCAGAACCAGAAAGGGTCATAGTGCCTCACAGGAAAATCCAAAAAAAAACCAAACAAACTCAATCCTAAGCTAAGAACCTGTTTTTACATTTTCTATTAATGCATTATGATAATATTCTCTGCTGGAAATACAATGACTGCGAACTAGGGAACAATATGTTTTAAGGGAAATACAGTTGCTACACCTACAGATTACCGAGGCCAAAACCAATCAAGCCCAAAGAAGAATTTGATTCTCTATTCTCCAACAGAATATTTATAATTTAAAATGAATTTCTTTCTCCATGCTATGCTCAGTTCAACTCCAATCAAAATCAAAAATATATTTTGGCTGATTTCTCTGGGACAACAGCACGCAGGACGGGGCCACACTGCTCCAGATCACAGCAGAGCTGCTTTTGGCTAGCTGAGTACAAATCTCAGGAGGGCACCACGTAAGGAGAAGTCTGTCTTTCACTTCTGCAGGGGAATGATTAGCCCATGAATCACTGCCCCAGGGGATGATTTACCTGGAAGAAAGAAGAGCAGTAGCCTGGTGACTCAAAGATCAAACAACAGAGGTACCTCCAGGAGTTGATGCTTGCTCTGCATTAGAAGGCAACACATAAGATGTGTGTGACAGACCATAATAACTGGTGCTCAACAAGTGTTGAACCTACTGGCATGCCTTTTTGTTTTTGTAGTTACCTTTTTCCTGCATATGCAGAAGAGATGTATTTTAGGATTACAGATTTTGGATTACCGAATGCTAATATTTTAATAGGATTTAGGATAACATGAAAGCTTAGGGCTCTCTGAGATGGCAAAAGCTACTCATCCTCCCTAATTCTGCCAGATGTCCCTAATCTCATCACTGCAGTAAAAGATACTTGCATCTGTCTATATTTCATTTTGTTTAATGCAGCTAATGTCAAGAGATACGGTGTGGTACTCCATACACCAGCAACAAGAGTTTACCATGAAATATTTAATGCTGTGTTTTTCCAAGATCAATACTAGTGCCAACAGCTCCAAAAGCAGCAAATTCATTTCAGTGAATGCCTATATCTACTAAGTTCCTTTGAAAACAGAAGCTTGTGTATGAGAAACGCTAAAAATATCAAAACATAAATGACATAGCAATGGAAAGTAAAAACACAATGTAAAAAAATTGCTCAATACAATCTATTATGTTAAAAGACTTTCTGGAAAAATGGAAAATATTAAAAATGGAAAAGCCTGATTTTTAATATATGAAACTGTAATGAAAAATAACATTTAAAAAAAAAAAAAAAAAACTCAAGGGTTCACAACTGCACTCTCTTTTTTTATAACTAGTTGTCAGTGGGGCGAGAGAAACTGAATTTGCAACCATATATCTTAGCTATTTTGTTTACAGGTTAAGCACTGATAAGAAATGTGATTCTGCATAATTTAGAAGACATAAGGATTTCTCATTCCTCTTATATTTAGAGAAACTACACTTCTGGCAATATGTCAATTGAAAATGCTCTATTTAAATGACAAGAATGAATTATAAAGACAACATGTTTTCCTAAAGCATTTCAGAAAGATTAAGTTTTTTTTCCATAATTAAGCCTTCGAATTTCAGTCTTTACTGCTTTGCTCAAATCTCTTGCCCATAAATTCTTATTTTTCTTCTATAGAGAGTATCCCCATATGGGAGGTTTTAGGACTGATTCTGCCACTTTCCACTGAAGAAATTACACTGTTTACCTATAGTTAATTTCAATTTCTAGTCCCTTGTTAAAGAATTTAAACCTTTGAAAAATAGTATTTTCCTTCCTTCTTTTTTGTTTTGCTTTTGTTCATCTGCTGATTCAACCATACTGAATTCTGTTATAAAATTCTTTCATATGTGTAGCTGAAATAAGCCATGATCAATAAACATCTGTTCAGGATTTTTCTCTCTTTCTCTCAGAAATACTTACTACATTTCTGACCCTCTCCTGTGGAGGCTTAAAAATGTCTTTGTTTAACTTATTTTCGAGGTCAATTTATGCCCTGCTGAATTTCTGAGGAACATATAATTTTGAATAGCAAGTGAAAAAACGTAATAAAGGGCAAGATGATCTATACTGACTAAGATAACTGATTTCTGGCTGGAATTAAGCTCAATAGAAACAATATTTTTTATAGATATATCATTTTTTATGCAATTATAAAATAAGAATAGCTAAATGAGGTGGAGTGCACTGTAACACTAAGCACTTAGCAGAATATTGAATATGTCCTGTTAGCAGCAATTTTCAATCTTAATAGGCAAGATAAAATAGGAAATAGCCATAGGAGGGCGAAGAAGGTTGCTCTACGACAGAGATAGACACAAACAGGAGTACAACATAGATATCCATACTCTGTGGGTCTTAAAATTTGTTCCTGAATCGTTTCTTCTGTGCTTATAAGCTGTTGTTTTAAATATATCCTCCATATAATTGCAGGTCCTTCTTGCCTTGGGCATTACTTGCAGAATTAATAAGCCTAATGTCATCTGTTTTTGTAATGAACATATTGATTGACATTTGGTCTAGGACAGACTTTACAGAATCCTACTCCATACAGATTTTGTTTTGACAGTTAACTAGTCATTAGTATTCTCTCGATATTTTTTTCAGTGACTTTTGTATGACCTTATAGTGGTGTATTTAAACTGTGTTCTTGAATGTAAACTTAAGATTGTTATGTCTTACATATCAAAAGCTTTACTGTAGTAAACATTTCTAATATATGCGGTGTGGAGGAGAATTAAATGGATTTGTCAAAAATAAATCATATCAAAACAATTTTGACTGTTACTG
Source organism: Nothocercus julius (assembly GCA_013398735.1). Classification (NCBI taxonomy): domain Eukaryota; kingdom Metazoa; phylum Chordata; class Aves; order Tinamiformes; family Tinamidae; genus Nothocercus; species Nothocercus julius. The sequence continues at coordinate 358,636 of VZSV01000074.1, read as the reverse complement.
GTTTCCTCATATTGCAGTATGTTCCTATAAATACACTGACTACCAGTGAAATAGAAATATATTGCCTTCCCCCACATACAATTTTCTAAAAACAAGCACTGAGGAGACTGGATGGCAATTCTTCAGCCTTTTTTTTTTTATATTCTACCATAAGAATAAATATATGCATGCTATAATAGAGAGAGCTTATCTTCTATCACTTTTCAAATTATAGTGACAGATTTTCATTGTCTTTTCATATTTTTCTACTTCCTATACACTGTAAAATACAGTGTATGCACACTCATACAGGAAAACTTAATAGTCTCCTCTACAAAAGATGATATGCAGTCAAGAGCGGAGTATGATTTTAAAAAAATCCTTCAAAACTGACATCGTGAAAGTCTCATATATATGAAATAAAGACATTTGAAAAATCCTGTAATAGAAGCCTCAGAGATTAATTGGATGCCTATATTCGAATTCATTCCTTTTCATTCAAAACGTGCATATTCATACAGTTATGCCCATCAATCAATTATAATGTGTTAGAAGCATGACATTCAAAATACAGAACCACTTTTGTTCCTCTGTGCTTATTTTCCATCATTTTGAAGCTTAGAATATTTTTATGTATGCATTAAATCATATAGAGGATCTACGAGACATTATTTTCTTAATTATTCCATTTTGAAAGGCCAGAAAAAGACATTTCCATAAAATGAAAGTGGTTCTGAAAACCTGTGAAAGGAAGTTCTATTAGTTATAATTATTCTAAACTCTGAAAAATGTTTGAGAAATCCTCTAAAATACCTCTAATAGCTGTCACATTTCACATATTGGCGTCTGCATGTAATCAAAATGTCAAACAGGTCAAAGAGTTTCAAGATTCATAACTCAAAATACCCAGTAGGGAAAAAATAAATAAATAAAAGGAAGAAGAAGGAAAGATAAAAGAGAGAAGGAATATTGCATTTGCACACAAGGAAGCTACTTTCAATATGAAATTCAAAGATGTAAAGGGCATGTTAATCACAGAGCATTCTATTTTGTTATGCATTTGACCGCTTGAATGTACTGAAAAAAAAAAGTGATCTATACATGGATAATCCTTCATGTCATGGATATATTTATATGTACATCTCTATGCCACCTGTGAGCAAATGGTATGCATGTACTCCTTTCAGGAGATATGAAATGCATATCTCTTAATTCTGATGTTATGATATATGTTGAACTGAGCATCTATTTCCTACCTCCTTTGTTTTTAAAAGACATTTGCAGGAAAACATTCTTAAATGCTGAGTTGCCTATTCTTGGCTTGAAGGATTCAGCTGTTTCAGTTCCTTGAAGAGTAAATAGAGTAGTTAGAAACAGTACTTCATGCCATATGTTCAGAGGTGGAGTTGAGAAAGACACCTGCAAATTATTTTCATTCCAGATAGTTTGGATAGTCCACATTCCAGTAGCTTGGAGATAGTTACAAGATTTGTTGGTTCCGTTACTCTTTTTTTCTGAAGTCGCACAAGAAAAAGAAGGCCATTAACTGTGTCTAATATGCCCTGATTTGTTTCACTTCAAAACTAGAGATGATGAAATAAGGCAACTACTGTCTTCCTATGGGTTCTTTCACAAGCATTTTATTCTGGAGCAAGCTTTCATCCACTGTCTCATATCTCTGGCTCTGGCAATGTAATTCTCTCCTCTCTTTCTATTGCCAGTCTAGCAAGCTCTTCAAAAGGACTAACTTTGTAACTATATCCAAAACTTTGAATCTCCTATGACTGGTGCTCACACTGGAGATGGGACTGTTATTTTCCAAAAGAGAGGGGCTAGGGTGATGCAGGACGCTTCCAGTGCCCAGATATTTCAAACGAGCTTGTGTCACCAAGATTAACACAGATATTACAACTCCTGAAAAACCCTGCAAGGGTGACGGCAGGAAGGCTTCAGCTCCGTGTTAATTTCTTGGGTGATTTATTCCATATTTAATCCTCTGTATGCCCCTTTATGGGGTAAAGGCCAGAGTAAGTTTTTTATTACTTTCTTCTACTTTTTTTCTTATTTTCTTACTTCTTTTCTTTCTTCCTTTACTCCTTTTTGTGGCTCTCTAAAGATTTTGTTAGCAAATCTAATACTTCAAGAAGCAACCCAAGCACTCAATATTAGCAATCAATTTGAGCTCTTACAACAGTATGGACAACAAAACCTGAACACAGAGCAGAAAATCATAGAGATTTTTTTTTTTTTTTCTCTCTCAGCGCATCATAGAGTCCCATGTTCTGAATGCCAGTGGTGGTTTTGCAGCTTATTTACATATGGATGGTTGCTGACAGATAGCATATACATTCCAGTGAGCATTAACAACTGTATCTCTGTTTCCTTTGATCAAGGAAATTATACTTCTACACAAAGCAAAAATATGAAGTGAGTGGGTCAAGATATAGTGTTCAAGAAAATACTACAAAAATCTGCAAATTCTCTGACTGCTTCTTCCTCCAGCCTCAGTCTCTGTATGTGTAAATGTTATTTGAACTCTTTTAAGAGTGCAGAGTAGCTAAAAACTTCCCATGATAGTTGTAGATGATCGTTGTATCATTCACTCTCACACACACAAAAGTGAAATAGACTGTAAGAATCAGGAGTACTAATACTTAAATAAATACGAAAAAAAAATTGAAATGTAAAATTATCACTAGAAAAAAAAGGTCAAATGAAACAGGAAAAACTTGTGCTTAGTGGGAACTAATCAGAGAAATCAAGGCTAAAGTAGAATGATTGGCCTTAAAAATATTTAAAGTAAACACTGACACACAAATACTTTCAGTGTGAATTGGACAGTAGTATGGGAGAGTATGGGAGTTGTTCAGCATAAAATATTGTAGGGTCACCTGAATCCAGGTGACCGTATGAGTAATAACATATAAGACTGAGGCTGCCTAAATATCACCATAGAGCACACTAGGTTTTGTTGAGGGTGTAGCAGAATCAGAAATGATTAGGGGAGGGCTGTTTATTTGGGGGCAGCTTAGGTGGAGAGGAAGAGATACAAGAGTGCTTAAAAGGTAAGTTAAGAGAAAAATACAGAATAAAGTATATTCCAAGGAAGGTAGTAAGGCGAGAGTAGCAGGGATGGTCCAAGAAACTAAGCCCACCTGGACACCAGTGCGAATCACCAGGCTCTCTACCAGGTCCTCAGCTGAAATTGCTGGTGTGGTGCAGGGCAAAGGGGTCGAGCTGCGCTCTCCTACCAGGGAGTGCGGGAGAAAGGGAAAAAAGTGTAGCTGAATAGAGCTGTGAGTGATTCACCGAAGATGATATTTAATAGCTTTATAATTGTGGTGCAATATTACATGATTGTGAATTAATATTGAAGTTTATTAGCTAATTAATTAATTCATTGATTAGCATACTCTATAGTTCACTAAATCAGTTATATCTCAAACCTGCAGTCTAAATGGGGAGAGCTGGGCCTGGATTCTAACACTGGTAGCGCAAACTTTTTCATTCAGATATGAAAATCATTTTGAAAGGCTCCTAATTTTGTTGTTGTTTTGGTTTGACTTTGTCCTGGATAAAAATGATTATAAATCTAAATTCTGGGAAAAAGAAAAAAAAAAAAAAAAGGTGCAATATTGAATTGCTAATTTGTAGCTGAGATTAGTTCCAAGAATATGGATGACCAACTTTCCTAATCAAGTTATATCATGGTTCTTAATTTCATTTTGGAATTTATGTCCATGGCTTGTTGGAGTCTTATTAAATGAAGCTTGTTGGAGTTAACTAAACAAAATGGGAACTGTTAGTCAGTTTATTGCTTCAAAAATGAGCATTAAGGGTAAATATTATTGGCCTACGGTCTGTTAGTATAAAGATATTTGTACACAAGCATTCTCAGGTGGAAGCCACTCCTTTTGTACACATAGAGAAATCCAGAGCTCTTTCTTTTTATTAATCTATTTATCTGAAGCAGATTCTGTTAGAGTTTTACCTTTCGATCATTCCCTCTCTCAAAGAGTTTCACAAATCAAGTTTTCCTTTGCTTAAAACTTCTCCTGTAATAAATGGGAGAGACAGCCAATTGCATCCTACCTGTCTCTGTTCTCCCCAGCAATTATTAAACCAGAGATTAACCTGAGTTGGAGAAAAACTTTTCATCACCCGAAGCACTGCAGCTGTTGCTGACTAACTTGCTTTGTAACTCATAAGGATTTTCTCTTGAAGTGTGATCTCAGATGAGTAGTTTTATTCCTCTGCACTAACCAGTGCATAAAAATGAACAAAATCTTTTTTCATGCATTGCCTTCCAGGGAGGGAGAGGTGGGAGAGAAAGGGAAAGTTCTGGTCTCCGAGACACAGTTTATGCATATTCTGACACAAGTGAATGTAACAGATTTCTATCTAAATTCCCATGTTTCCTTCATAAGAATGAAGACAAATCATATTCACAAAAATTAACAAACCCAAAGAGAGCCATGGTAGGTTCCTGTTATCTTACCGCTTTCAAACAGTGAAACTTTGTTACCCTTGAGAGCATTCCATCTGGAGAAGGAGCTGATTATACCACAGTGCTGTTTCAAGGCAATTAAATTAATCTGACCATGTATTTGTTAGGACAGAAGTCTAGCATTGCTTCAAGGAAAATATAAGTAAGCCTAGCTTAAAGAGTTTAAGAGTAATTAAAATGTTAATTCTCAGAGTTTGTTTCATCCCTCTGTCTTCTGAAACAGGACCAATATCCTGTATCAGGGTTTATACAGTCACCTCTCCCTGCATTCAGGGCTCTCCAATTATCCATAAGAAAGAGAAGACACAAAGACAGCTCTGGAAAGTCTGCTTTACATTATTAGATTAGCTGATTCTGAAGGCAGTGCAATGAAGAACTGGACATAAGATCTATTTTTTAATAGTACTTTATTTTATGTAGGTAATCCACCCAGTCTTTTTGTACATGAACAAGAAGAATAAGAAAAAAAAAAATGGAATTTCAATTTCCTTTGATGCTGACGCAAAGATTTTTTTTTTAAGTGTTCATTTGGGTCATATATAAAAGGAAGATTTATTCCAACATGAGCATCCCACCAGCTGAGTAACTAATAGTGACTGATATACTTTTGCTCTTTTAAGCGCAGTTTGGAACGTGACCCAGGAATTTATGTAGAAGAGATATAGTTCCAGTATAGTTCTTCATAGTAGAAATATCTCTTTCCTATTGAAGTCAAGTATTTATGGCACTTTCTTAAATTAAATTTTAATTTACTGAGTTTCATTATGTAGAGTGAAACAACTATTTTGAGTACTTCATATGCTAAGAAATACATTTATGATAAATACTCGTATAGCATGTATTTTAATCATAAACAGGTTTGGCATACATCGGATATGCTCTGTTTTAACTTCAATCCCTGAGTCATTCATGTAAAATATAGTTAAATTTTTCTTTGTTATTAAATTGCAGTTAATCAGCAGTCCCTGTGAAATGCATCCTGAGAAACTTTGGAAGACTTTGACAGCCAACCTTAAGATAGTGCTGAAAGGATAAAAGCTGACTTTAAAAAAAAAAAAAAAAA
>VZSV01000074.1:307676-346181 GCA_013398735.1 Nothocercus julius | reverse complement strand
ACACAAGCACCTTCTCAAGCCCAACTATCCACAACTTTCAGGTTTAACTTTTCAGATACAAGTCATCTATCTTGTTGCTCTTGACATATGTAAAATGAGACATATACAGAAACATTTTCAGGATTAGAGTAGACAAAATATGACAACATATGTTTGGGCCATAGTGGATTCAGAGTTTTGCAAGGATGCTTTACAGCTGTATTCAAGTAAGGTTATGCGTGTGTAAAGTAAATATAAACTATACACATAAACATATAAGGTTACTAATTTATTTTGAAACTGGTGAGAACTCCATTTAAACACATGACTTCTGTCCTTGATCTCCTAATCACACTCCACTGTCCTCAGAAGCCTAATCTTAAATTTGAGGGAGCGTACTGCATAAAAATACCCTAGAGAGGTTGGTCATGGAAGAGCTTGATGTATTGGGGCAATGTTTTACAGATCTCCTACCTTCCAGACAGTCAGTGTACAAACCCCTAGATGCTCAGATCATGGGTAAAAAAAAGAAAAAAGTAGACATGAATACTTTCAGGAATGTACCATCACCATGATTTGGTTATCAAAGCTATTTCCATCACCTTCTTTCTCCTCCCTCCCTCCTGTCTCCCTCCTCCTCCTCCCCACCACCACTGCCGTCCCTAATTATTAAAATAAGGTGAATTTTAATTTTAAGTGAGTTTTTTGGGGTATGGGGGTTTTATGCACAACAATTTAAAATGAAATAATATTTTGTTGCAGCTATAGAGATTCTGGAATGTCAAATTAACAGATGTTTTGAACAAGTCTTTGTAATAAGAATTAAAAGGACAATTTGTAAAAAAATTGCAGTGCCTTTTTCTCACCACTTACCACATAGGGATCTGAATATGACTCATGTATATAAAGTTAGTTTTCAACCAGAAGTTAGTCATCTGCTTCTTCTCCTGGCCAAAGCATGATCAGTTATGTCACTATCATTCCTAGCCTGTCAGTCTAGCCTGTCCTGAAAGATTGTCAATGTTGGGATCTTTGCCAACTGAGTTATCTATTTCAAAACAGAACTTTTATTTACTTTTGAAGAAAATCCTTATCTTTATCATTGAAATTTTAGTTTACTGTTTTCTATTCTATTCATTGTTGTTTATTCACCACTTCCTTGCACTCAAGAAGCAGCTAGGCAGGCAAGGTCGCTTTGGACTGGAAACCAGGCCATTGGATACATTTACAATTGGATACATTAGATTATAAAATCATAACTGAAATACAGAGGATGTAGAAGAATTGATTTGTAATTGCATTTCTGCATGCATTTTCATTGCATGTCAATGAAATCAAAAAATTAAATGAGGAGATTCTTCACTCAGGATGTAGCTCAGGTTGTTGGGAAGGAAGTCTGTTGACATATATTCAAGAAGAAGCTGGCAAGTTGGAAAAAAAAAGCAAACAAGTGGAATTTATTAAGTAATAATAATTAAAAAGGCAAGGCATCTGCTTGAGGAGACACTTGATTTGCAAATGCTGTTTGTAGAGGGAAAAGAAAAAGCAAATAGATAAACAAACTGAAAATAGAAGAGCAATACGCCATGCTTGTTCTCGTCTATTTCTTCTCTGCATATCTGTTATCTGTTCTTGGCCTCTTTTGGAGACAGGATAGTGTGTTAAAAAAACATTCAGTCTGGCAGAATAAAACTACTCTTATACACTTCCATCCATGCTGGTTTTGTAGGATTAATGTTCCCTGGGGAGTCTTTTAATATAGACGATGACCCTTCCTACCAGCTCTGCTAAAGACCACATCATACTCTGAGTGTGATACCCTAAGCAGGACCTGAGAACTTCAGTTGAAACTTTACTGGAACAAAATCAACAAGACTATGGCTTTTTTAACTAATGAGATGCCTTTCATTCTCTTGCCACTGCAAACGAAGATTATTTTATTTTATTTTTATTTATTTTTGTGGAACATGGAAGAGTTAGAAGAAATTTGATCAGGATTAGAAAAGTTATCAGAAAGTATAAAAATCTCTGAGTTGTACAGGTCTGAGATATAAAACTAAGGAATGGATATAATGAGAATCTTAAGCCAAGCTGTGTAACACTGACTAAAGCCAGGTATTACCTGAGTGCTCACTGAGATTCATGCCAGACTTTCACAACATAATATTATGATTTGGTCAGCTTGCAAACTAGCTGTCAAAACAGCTCCATCCTTGAAACATTTAAAGAAAATCAGCAATCACTTTCTCTTACATGTCATTTTAGTAAAGATTATCAAGAGAAAATAATCCAGCTGTTTTTTTGCTATATCAATCAGACCTTCAATCATGTTCCAGGAGCAGCCAGTGTTTACCAGCTCTTAGATGGGCACAAAACAACATTGCATGCATGTACAACAAGGAGATACTAGGTGAAACTTAGCAGGTATCAGAAAGAAAAAGAAGGAAAAAAGAAAAAAAAAAAAAGTGCATGCATCTTTATGAAGATATCTCTTGAATTCAACTCCAAATAAAACAGCAACCTGGCACAAAGGAGCACAGTCTAATAGCAGGCTGGGCCAGCTAACCATGCCAAAAGCAAGGCTGAAACCTTCTTTTCCATCATGCACACATTTCTTTCCTCATCTATTTATCCTATACAAGAGCAATTCATTCTCTTCTATCTTGGCTCAGATCTCATGGACTATTCCTCAGGCATCTATGGAAATCTCTCTGCTACAGACCTCTCTTTCATATTTTGATCCAGCTACTAACTCCTCTTGTCACCTTGGCAATTTCCACCTCAGCTTTTTTTCCCGCTATCAGGCTGGATCTTTGCAGCACCTACAACAAACTTTGCAGAGGAGGGAGTAACAGCATATTACCTCAGAAGTGCTCTCTCACTCACTGGACTCTGCCTAACTGCACAGACATGTATGTGCTGCACAGTCTTCCAGCAACTTCTCCATAGCTGTTCTAAGCTCAGTCTCCTAGAACACTCGCTACTTCTGAGGTTCATGACTTTCCCTCTTTGCTACCTGTGAAAGGGGAATACTGAGGTTTACTGGAGTCAGAAAGTCTTTCGTGCCAAATTTTCTGCTGAGTTGGAAATTAAATAAAAGCAATAAAAGCTCTGTGGGAAAAATTTTTAGGAAGAATTAGCTTATGTGTCCTCACATAAAATTTCAGTCTTTCTCTACTGCAAGCTTCCTGGGGCATCTTTTTTTTGTCTATAAAATCTCACTGGTGATTGATTTGAAGATGGGTTATCTCAAAAGAATGATATATTCCATTCTTAGCTGCTCAGACTGTGTGTCACCATTGTTCTGCACACTGTGATTCCTTTGACATGCTGTGTTATACCTAAGAAAACCTTGGATTTTCAGAACTAGTTAGGATAATCCAAGCTATAAATAACACAGCTTCTCCAAGAACACACTGGACCATAATTCTTTGCAAGTGGCCTAGGTACTCTGGTCAGTTTATAATCAAATAATTCGCCCAAATTCCTTGTTCTGAAAGTTTAAGCTCCTTGTATATACACATAGCATTATGGGATCCTGGCCTGCATCAGGAGGAGTGTTGCCAGCAGGTTGAAGGAGGGGATCCTGCCCCTCCACTCAGCTCTGGTGAGGCCACACCTGGAGTGTTGTGGGCAGTTCTGGGCTACACACTCCAAGAAGGACATTGAGCTTCTAGAGAGGGTCCAGGGTAGAGTGACAGAGATGATTAAAGGACTGGAGCATCTTTCATATGAGGAAAGACTAAACGAGCTGGGCCTGTTTAGCCTGGAGAAGAGAAGACTGAGAGGAGATTTGATCAACATATTTAAGTACCTGAAGGGTGAATGTAGGGAGGATGGGGCCAGGATCTTCTCCATGGTGGCCAGTGGCAGGACAAGGGATAACAGGTGCAAGTTGAAACATAGGAAGTTTAATCTCCATATGAGGAAAAGCTTCTTTCCTGTGAGGGTGACAGAGCTTTGCAATAGGCTGCCCATAGAGGTTGTGGAGTCTCCTTCTCTGGAGATCTTCCAAACCCACCTGGATGCCATCCTGTGCCTCATTCTCTAGGTGTCCCTGCTGGAGCAGGGCGGTTGGACTAGATGACCTCTGGAGGTCCCTTCCAACCTTAGCCACTCTGTGATTCTGCAAACACAGATGGAATCATTCCAGGACTTTTCATGATGAAAATTGATATGCAAGTGCTATACAAGTATATGGAATAGTCTTTCGCTAAGTGACTACTAGTTTCTTTATCTATTTAATAGAAATATGAGGTTTCTTTTTTAAAAGAAAAAAAAAGAAAAAAAATGTATTGCTATTAAACTGAGAGCCTACGAAGCAAAACTTATCCCAAAGCATGGATTTATCATGGTTATCTATAAAATAAAAGTATTGCCACAGACTCTTGATACTGATATTAAATACTCTCCATTAATGGAAGATATCTCACAGTCTTCTTTCAGTTTTACAGTTCCAAAGCATATTATAAAGGAAATTTCAACTGTTGTTGGCAATTCATTGAAAAAGTCAAACAAAATAGGAGAAATGATTATTTAACATTTCTGTATTGCTAAAGCAGATGGTTTATTGAAATGTTTAAAGTAAGAAAAGGAGAGGATCTGTACTTATCTATGCTGAACAAGAAATTATACTAAAAATGTCTAAATGGTAGATTCTGTTTTTCCTCCAAAATGAATATTCCATATTGAAAGCATTAGCAAAGATGAAATTCAAAATTTGAGTAAACTGCTTTCTCATAGCTAGCTTAATCCTTAAGTAGCTGTTTTTTTTCTTTTTCCTGTTTTAACATGAACATGAAGAATGATAAACTTAAATGCAGAAAAGCCATACAGATACTACCTTGATTAAACTAGATTTTGCTGATTTTTTATGTTTTTTTCTCTGGTTTCTTTTTTTCTTTTTTTCTTTTTTTTTTTTTTTTAAGTACACAGACACAAACACATATAGCAAATGAAGCTCATCCCTTTATTAGTTATTTACTTATTTAAAGAAGAAGAAGATTTGAGGAGGTTATCTGGCTAGCTAAACAATCCACTGGGTCCTGAGCACCTTTTAAAAACTACCTTCAATTTTTAGACTGATCACAGAAAGACTGAAATACTGAAATAAATTAAATCCGGACACTGCCTAACCCTCCATCACTCAGCAAATATTACTCTACCATTCTTATTAATATAAATATTGAAACACTGACAGCATTGGTTTGAATAAAAATGAAAATAAACAGTTCTAGTCACTTCATCTAGATTAGAACAGTTAATGTTGGCAGGATACTAAGAGAAATCCCATGTTGTTCTATGTTTAAGCCTCTAGCCATCATATTGATTTATTGTTTTCAGATTAAAAAGAGAAAAATGCAAAATAAACATAATACTTACCTGCAGATGAGCCACTCTGAATACAAATGGAATGTTTTGTCATCTGGTTATTTATAATGAAAGAGATTGAAACATGAATCCCATAGAGACTTTTTTCACTCCAGTAATGATATTTCTTTATTGAATGTTTAAAATGAGTTATAAATACTTAAAATATATCTGGCTCTACACTTTCAGGTTAAATCTATTTCCTAGTTAAAATCAACTATAGTTTTACAATTTTCTTCCTGTGCTAGGCAATTAAAAACATGTAAAAGAGTGGCATGTGAAAGTTAATGAAAAAGCTCTGAAACAATCTTTACATTCAAATATGTGAAGAATTTTCATGTCCCATAAAACACCTCTATAAGGGAAAAAGTACTCCTAAGACCTCATTAATTCTGTAATACATGATGTCATATAGTGCTGCGTAATTCATCAGAACACTCACTTTAATGCAACACAAAACTGCTTTTTTAATCATCTTGATGCTTTTGCCACAAGTTGAAATCACCATACCCACAATATTAAAAAAATATAATAATAATAATAACAAAAATAACAACAAAGTCAAATCCCATGGCATTTAAAACTGAATGGATGGATGTCTTGACTGTAGCCAGAACCTGACACTGGACTCCATTATCCTTACAGAGAACATTCAATGTCAAAGGTCCTGTGCTTGTCACAGAAGTCATGAAATATTCCCATAGCTTCACAAAAGGTTTTCTGTCTTATATGTGGAGCATGGCTGAAGAGCTTCATCTTCTGGTTCATCTTTGTTACAACTGACAGCACCAGCAAGGGAAAACACCACTAACTCACCTGCCTCAACAGGTACCAAGAATAAATTTAATTATATGGCAGCTGAGGATTGATGAAGATTAATCTTTTTTTCTAGTACATGTAAGGAAGGATAATTTTATGGCTCTGCACTGAGTACAACATGAGTAAAACAAACAAACAAACAGACCAACAAATCCCATCTCCTCCTCCCTTCCTTGCCCCCCACCCCCACATATTACATATAGTCAATTCTGTGGGTAAAAATTCTAAACTAAGACATCTGAAGAAAAGCTGGTCTTATCTGTCTTTTGATGAACAACATGTGGGACACTTTGAAAGAGAGTCTATCTCAAAGAGGCCATCTGAAGCAAGGCTCAGGTCTTGGTCAATAAATAGTTTCTTCTTCCATTTTTTTACTGCTCATTGCCCTGGAAATGGAAAAAATCCAACATTGGTATTGCTTTCTGTTTTACAACAGAGTTTGACTACCTGTGTGTATGGGGACTGGTGAAAAGTTAAAGCCACAAAATGACTTCTGAAAACATATTCCGATATCATACCAGGATGCTCTGAAAATTTGTTGTAGGTGTCTGCTGGAGCAGCATGAGGAGAAGTATACTGATGAGACTAGGTACAAACTTCAGAGTTGTAAGAAAAGAACACAAATAACTGAAAACATGAAAATTAAGACAACCATAAGCAGTGAACTCCACAGAGCTAGATTCAAATACATCATTTTAGAGACTGGAATTAATAATAATAATAATAATAATAGTTAAATCATTGAAATGTAACACAGAAGAACATATTAATATAAACTAGACTGCAGTTCCTATGGATTTTTTTTTCTACATTTAAGTAATCCCTAGTATGTTGATATCATGAAGACTTCTTTGTTGATTCCAAAATAAAACAATGCTTCAATCAGAATGTGCCTGAACCTGTACAGTTTATTTAAAAAGATCACCAGTTGTTTGAGTGGATCTTCTTCCCTATGTATCCAGAGGCAAATCTGACATATCCCATAATGAAAGGAAAATTAAATGTTAGAAAAGCCTCAGAAGGCAAAAGCTACAACCAAAGATGAAGATTCATTTTCAAACCTCAAACTATAGACCTTCATTTTCATAGACATCTGGAGTTAGTAATTCTTATTTTAGAAGACAGAAGGTTGAAGGAACCTGCTGTGTTTGTATATCTCAAACATAGGAACTAAAAACTAAGATAACTCCAAGTCACTAATTACTTATGATAATTCTGGTTACAATTAACATTCAATCATATTTTGTGGAATACAAGAGGCAATCCCCTATTTTTCTGTGTCTGTGTTTATTCCTTCTTCAGGATACATGTTCCTCTTAACAGAAATGCAATTAAATGCTGTGGGAGTACTTTGTTTTAAGACTCTTTGGAACAGCCTTTTTGTAAATTTCAGTGTAGTTCACTTTCAAAGTTAGTTAAGAGACTCAAGCTCATTTTACCTTTCAGAAATGAGAGATGACATTTGGTAACTAATAATTAGGTGAGGGATTCTGCTCTCTTTTATATTACTGCAAGCTTGGGGTAATCCCATAAAAATATTTTAGTGTCACTGAGCATTTAGCAATGGCTGAATTTAATCAACTGCAGGAGCAATATTCCATTATAATTTAAAAGTCTTATGTCTGAGGAAGATATTGAAAATCATTATATATATTGTACAAACTTGGCAACACACTTGTTTCAACACCCATCTTCACTTCAGACTACTCGAGCTACATTCAGCTATTGCTACATTCTTCTTTCCTTCTAGGTAATTACAGTCCTCCACAAAACCACCCAAACAAATAAAAACAGAGTAGATAGATAGAAAGGATTAGGCAGCAGGAAGTTAATTAAAAAACTGCCTTTATTATGTATTCATCAAGCGTATTCCATTACTTTTGGGATGTTTGGACTTGATCAGAGAGTGATGCTGTCTGCACAGAGTCTCTCTGCAGGCATCACAAGGGGAAGGTTGTTTTCCATTGTCATTTACTAATACTGGGACACCACAGATGGAAAACTTGCATGGACCATGACAGTAGTATTTACACAGTTGTATTAGATGTAAAACTATTGTGTGTGTGTGTGTGTGTGGGGGGGCAAACTCTTTTGAAAAAAGACAAATATATTTTCACCTTTGCAGTGTTATCTTGAACACAAGCTTTCCGCAGCACAATGTTCTCAACTAGTTCATTAAGGGAAAATAACTTTGCAGTGTATGTCAAACAGAATAGTTTTGAGTACATAATGCAATTAAACTATATAATTTTGAATATATAAAAGTATATTATTATGAGTTATACTACACTTAGGACTATGCTGGAATAGTCTATCTATCAGAAAACAAGTGCGGGGGATGAATATGTAGTCTGACAGTTCAAGGAAAATCTACTTAACTCAGTATCCAGTTTCTGATACCCTGTTCTGGCTAGCAGCAGATGATCGGGGAAAGATATTAGTGCGCAGCAGGAAAAAAATGTAATTTTCTGGAACATTCTCACAAATGTCAAAGATTTGAAGTACTGAAACTTCCAAACTAAAGAAGGTGTTTTTGTAATTGACAGTTAGAAATGACTTTTTTTCTTTTAAATAAACTGGTCATGTAAACTTTCATACCACATGATTTACAGCAAGGAGTTCTTCAGCTAACTAAATATTGTGGAAGGACATACTTCCTTGTATTTGAATGTCAGTGGCCATCTGGTATTTTCACATTAGGTCCCTTGTTTCTTGTTGAGAAATAACATAAATTGTTTAGATCAGTTCCATTAACTCATAAAAAGTAGGGGAAAATAATTTTGTCACTGAAACTGTAGAAACTAACTAATGATCAAGACCCTGATTATTCCTTAATGTGTAAAAATATTTCTGGAAAATACATATATATATATATGTATTGACAAGATAATCCTAAACTCCACAATGCTAATACTTACCCACAGAAGTCTTTATTAATACACTTCCATTATCTCCGCTCTTTTGTGGTTTGCGTAAGATGGAAACGAGCTGTGATAGCAAGAGGTCCAGATGTATGAGACAATTTTCCAGATGTCTCTTAATTCAGCAAATATTTTCATTGTTCAAAAGAGTGAACACAGCTCCCCTAAGGTCCTCTGGGCAGTGAAGAAGAGGCTATGGGATTGTGAAGCTGAACACAAGTGGTGTCACATGCTTTATATGTTGAGACAAGAAATTCAATGTCTGTAAGAAGAACGATTTGTGGATCAAATAAAGTGTGCTTTAGTCTGCTCTGTCGCTGTGGTGGGTAAAATGTTTTACCTCTTCAAGCCTCAAGACTCTATAGTTTCTTCTGGGAAGACAAGCTTTCTTTACCCTTGTTTAAGATCTATACCAGAATACTATTGTATCCAACAAACAGCAGCATTGCTCTTAACTAAGAGTTTACAAGAATAAGGGGAACCTGGAGGTAAGCCTTGTTTTATTGCATTACAAAATATAGAGACTCATTTTTTTATACAGACATCTTGAAATAAGAAATAAAATTCCCTCTACTATTGCAGGCAGAAATAGTGCCAATCGATTCTGTGCTTTTTCTGAGTTCTACTCAGCAAAACATGGTCCAGATCACAGAAGAGGCCAGTAGTACTTATTATTTCAAAAATCAGTAGTCCAATTAACATTAACTGTTTCACTATTTGGATGTTTGGTTCCTTTTTTTAGCTGAATCAAAATCTTTAAAGAGAATAGAGAAGGAAAAACAAACAAAAAAAACAAAACAAACAAAACTCCACAAACTTGAAATTTCAAGTTCAGTTTATAGCTTGAAGTTCAAGAAATTACCATCTCCTTGGAAGATCTGAAGTTCTGATCAGATGCAGTGTAGCATCAGTGAAGCCTCAGACACCAGGATGCTTATAACAGGTAAGGTTATTACAGCTATTTTCCTTTGCTCACTTTTTTTTTTTTTTTTTTTCCCTGCTGTTATCTGAAAATGTTGAAACAAAGAAGTCTGTGAAAAAGAGAGAATACTGCAATTTGGTATTTGCAAAATTGCTAGTTTATTGATTACTTCATTCAGGGAAGGTCATTCTTTCCTGATAAAGTAAACTCACAAGAGGCTGACTGTAAAATTGATGTTCTATTATGCATTCTATAGAAAGTATGTGCATAATGAAACTATTAATGTTCTTCTAAGTGTTCATTATTTTACGTGTTGTCAGCTGTGGCCCTCCTTTTACAGCAGCAATATTTGATTACAAAACTGTGAGCAGTCCTGCATGCTTTGTTTTGCAGCCTGTTTGACAGGGAAGGCCAAAGGCTACATTTTTTTAATGTGCTAAAGAGCTCTGTGCAGTCACGCTGCAGGAGTCAACAGAGAAGATGGCAACCCAAGTCACCAGTCTTGCTCTTCTTTATTCTCACTATTAAATTTTAAGCCACAGGAGATCTCCTATGGTTTTACTGAGTCTTCACAAAGGCTGGAATGCAAACACAGATACCAGTGAAATCAGGCAGGAAAGAGTTGCCTTATTCCTTCATATTCCTTCAGGGTGATTTTCTACGTGTTTTTTTTTTTTTTTTTTTTTTTTTTTTTTTTTTCAATCAGTGCTTTCCAAAAGGGAAAACAGTTTTCTGGACCCAGAAATTGGCATCATGCTTTTAAATCTCTCAGTGCATGGAAAATTTCATCTTGTAACAGATGGAGGAAAGGAGTGCCAGCTCCAAGTTTCTCTCCAACTGGAGCACCAAATGTAGTTACATCTCAAGTCCTATCATCTCTGCTGCCACACAGGAAGATAATTACAGCTCTGTCATAATCCAGTGGGGAGGAAGTTTAACTTCAGAAGAAAATGAGCACATGCAGAGAATGACAGGAAAAAGCTGCGAACATATCCTCAAGGCTCTGATTTGGTTACCACACTAAACCAGAAAATCATGCTGAATTTTTGGTATTATTGTATTATCACTGCTGTAATTACATTATTATGTTATTATGTTACTAATGTTATTATGTTACCCTATCAAGAATTAAGTTTTGATAGTACTTGTATCATTTTATTTAAATGATAGATTTCAGACTTGAAATTTGCACGAGAAAGTCCAGTACAGAAAACACAGACTCCAACTTAATTCACTAAAAGCCATGTGAAAATAAAGAAAATAAAGAGAGCAATGTAGAAAATCTGAATCTTTGGCCAAACTTAGAGCCAGAGATATTTCCCTCCCAAACCTAGATAAAAGTGCAATTTCTCAATTAGAAAAGTGTCACATAAACAAATCACATAGATGGCTGGCTCTTATCCATCTAAAGCCTGCTTGACCTGATCATCAAAAGGCTCCTCTCATCCTTTATATATATATATAAATATAAATATATATAAAAACATATATATATATTCTTCTTAACCATTTTGCTACTCAAGGTGCCTTAGAAGTCTGTAGGTCATTCTATATAATTAATGTAGCACAATCTGCCTATATAATTAATAAAGTAGAGTCTGTTTCATAATATCTTGAACTTGCATGTGCCTCTTTTTAGCATTCTAGCTAGTTGCAATGAAATATCTGGCATCTGTTTTGTTACGTTTTGCTAAGTGTCACCAAAAGTCTACAAAATACAATAACTGACCATGAAAAGCAGCTGATCATCAGGGTACTGTCCCCGAGATTTATGTTACTATCTGTGGGAAATGATCAGGAACCAACAACAGGTGGAAATTATAAGTGATGGCTCAATCTTCTGCTTACAGCTGTCTGAATTTTTCACCACTCTTTCAAGACAGAGCTTTGAATATGAAAACATTGAGAAGTACTGTGAGCCTTTATCTCATGTCATCTTATTCTGATTATGTTAAAAATATAACTAGTTCTTTTTCCTCTCATATTTCCTAAAATAAGCTAAATTCTTAATGCTCAAGGTGCATCTGTCTAATGGGGTCAGTATGTATGGCAGACAAGCAAACTTTTGCCTATTACTATTTCTATCAAATCTTTATGAAGGTCAATATACAAGAAACAGCCATCCCTTTTCTCCTATGTTTCCTACAATAGGAGCAACTGTGTTTTTAATATATAGCACCCACTGTAAAAAAATATGCCACAAAAGAGAAAGCATATGATACTCTGGTCTTCATTTGAGTTTTAGGAACCTGTCTTCCTTTTTCAATTCTTATTTCCAACCAAAGCAGAAGAATAACATGGAGGCTCTGTTTCTGAATTTCTAAGTTTCTGGGTGTTTAGAGCCCATGAGATTGGGTTAAGCCGTCAGAACAGTTGTACTGAATCAGGATCTTTTGCACTAGACCACCCTAAGCTGCCTTTCTTTTTAAAGGCAGGTGGGGAAGGGGCGTAGAGGAAGCTAACAAAACATTTATAATATCCTGAATATGAATATGAAACTGGTGGTATCCTCTAAACTAAATATGCCTTAGAAATGAATAATCCTTCCTTTAAAATTGAGTTTAAAAGGCAGAAAGTGACTATCTGGTGAGTGTAAATTTTTAAGCTCCTATGTTTATTTCATTTGCTTTGAAGTGCTTGAAATGATGATCTGACATAAAATGATGACTTTTCTACTTTTTGTCCATCAAACACTCTGCAACAAAGCACACAAAAGTCAGGGGAATTACTCTGCATCAGAGCTGCTCTGAGAAAGAGAAAATTAAATTCTCTGTCTGGATAAGAGGATTTTCCTTTGATAGTGTCTGATATTGGCATTCCAGCAGCATTCAATCCAATATGGCCACCTATGTGCACTGAGGGGCACATACATAGGAGGCTAGTGAGATGTCTTCACTGTATGCCTGAACCAGACAAATACTCAGTGTCTAGGTGAACATGGATAGAAAATTTGATTTTGAGGAAGTCTGGGAACATAGAAAATCAAGATCACAATGTTTCCACGATTCACTTTCTTGCAAAAATTTCTTCTTACTTAGGACATTAAAGCTCAATTTATCTGAACTCTTAGGACAGTAGCTTACATCTCTTAGAAGGTGACCAAAGAAATCCAGATGAATATTTGAAGAGATAGAGCAGCTTTTTCTTATAAAATGCCACCTAACTTTGCTATCACAAGAAAGTCCCTATTGCTGCAAAATGTCTGTGTCTGTGCTCAGTGCTCAGTGCACAGAGAGCAACTGCAGAGCTGTCTCAGCCACAGTCAGGTGTTCTAGCAATATCCTGAATATTTACCATGGAAAGGTGCAAGACGAATGACCACAAAGGTCACCTACAAACCAAGAACAAAGTTTCCAGGAGTCACTCTGTCCCTGTCTCTGGTTCTCATATGAGCCTGTGAGTGCCAACAGTTCAGTGTTTCCACTCTGTGGCCTGTGTAAGACGGTGAAGCCTGTATCTTTAAAGAGCTGAAGGTGAATTATTTTAACCTATGTGGGCTTGACTTTCCGAATCGCCTCAGGGCCAAAGACACAATACTGTTAAAAGCCAAATGTGAGACTAATCCGGCGTTTTCTGTGTTTCCTGCATTGCCCTCATCTCTCCTTATTTGACATGAGCAAAGAAAGCTAAAAAGAAAAGGTATGAAAGGGTGAATGTCAAGAAACAGACACAAAATAAATTCTGCCAAGTCAAGTTCATAAAAGGTAATTATCTGCTAACTGTAAATAAAGCCCTTTTGCTGACATTATTCTTTGAGTAAGAAACAATTGCTACTTCCAACATAAGCTATATTGAAAGGAAATACTTCTGGGAAAAAATATCATCCAGGTACAGAGAGGGAGAGTGAAGGAGGTAGGTTGTTATACAAGTTTAAAAAAAAAAATACATTTTGCATTACAATGATAATTTTAGTTTATAAACTAGCATAAAATTTTCAAAAGACATCCTTTTCACAAGAACATGTTGAAAAAAAAAAAAAAAAGGTTTGATCACATTCTAAAGAGAAGTGGTTTTATTACTTCTAAAGTGATATCTTCCCCCTTTCTGAAATCCACTCATCCTTTCAGCATGCTAATTCAATTATGGAGATATAAAAATAGTCTAAACCTTTTCAATGTGACTTCATTAAACAGATAAATTCTTATTCTCATACTGAAAATATTGGTTAAGTAAAAAAAAAAAAAAGTTTTTCTTCTTAAAGTCTATCTGATTTGCAGTTTTCATTTTGTGCTTCCTTAAAAAGATCTCTTAGAAAAATTATTTCTTCCTTACTGATTTTAAGTATGATTATTGCAATTTTAATTCAAATTATTGGTCAATATGAAGATATGAATATATGAAGACATTGACCAATAATTTGAATTAAAATTGCAATAATAGGAATTCACTATTTCTACTGCTGGGAGCAGGCTAACTAACTCTACTATAAATCATTAGCATTGTATGTAGATAGTGTGGAGCTGGAGTAACTGTTCAGGAATATTTGACTTAAAATGCCCACTGAAACAAGATAGATTATGAGGCTGTTATGACCACGAAAACAATAGTTTCAGCTTTAGATGTCTCTCATCTACCTGATGTTGACCTGCTATGGGAAAACCAGTGGACAGATCTTCAGCATACTGCTACACCACTGTACAACCACCTATGACAAATGTGGCTGTAGTGTCTCTTGATGTCCTTTTCTATCTCCTGCCACAGAATGATGGTACGATGTTTCAGACTCCCAATTTTCTGGCCCCTGATAATTTACCTTTGTTATAATCTGTTATAGTCTGCAATATCCTTTACTTCTGGCTGAATCCCTGGTGAGAAACTGATAATGGGATTATGTCTGGGAGTCCCTAAAACTCCCTTTATTTTCATAAACAAGATCCCTACAAACTGTTCCTCAGACACTGTTAGAAGGAGTCTAAGTACTACACTGAGAACACTAATGACAATGTTGTCAGAGGTGCTACAAAAATCAGGTTAAAAATATCTCAAAAGAAAGGTTTCCAAACCACACATTCCTTGTGTAGCAGTAGAGAGAAATGCCGCGGTACAAAACAGTGAATTTAATTTAAGCTTTCCATAGGGACAGCATTGGTTGATATCTAGGTGCCAGGGGGTTGAAATCTAGGTTGAAATCTGTGTGTATGCCAGATGAATTCACCATTAACTAATCTCCCTTGGGCAAAATTCGTTGTTCTCTCATCTAGCATGTAATGCCTTTCAAACCCGCTCAGAGCATTCAGTTCCTCACTTTAGCTCATTTTGGCAAGACAGCATATGAATCATGCGACTCAGTTGTCTATTATATCTGAATTATCTCTTCATATCCCACCAGCGAGGTATTGTGTTAATAATTAAGCAAAACTTTTTTATCATCTGAGATTTTCAGCCCTGAAATAGCCTTCCCATTTGATCTTTAAAGCTGTTGATAAGATTCTGCTCTGGATTTGGTGGTAGGATGCTGAAGGTGCAAAGGAAATCAAGGGATTTGTTATGATGTTACGATCATAACATAAGGGGATGTTATGAGATAAAGTTATGAGTGGTTATTCTTGTGGTGTATAATATTCTGCCAGAATGAGCAATTGTTTAGCCTTTATATTCTTAATCCTTGTTCTTAATCCTTTTTTATTGAAAAGAACAGAACATTGGCTTTTTTTTTTTTTTTTTTTTTTTTTTAATATCACCTATCAATTCTGCAGCCCAAGGAATATACCACACACCATGTTTCCCCGCCTCTAATTCTGACACTAAATACACATTAGCAAGGCATACTCCTTCTGATATGTCTTCTATTATAAGAAATGACTTGCACAAGCAAATTTGCTTTGCTTTTTTCCTAAGGAGATACAATGTTGTGAAATTAATGATGCACCTATAAAAATAAATTCTAATTTCACATCAGATATTTTATACAGAATAATGTATATAAAAGAGATAAGATATCTGCTGAATTCATCTAAGGATTAAGCAACTGTGATTTGTATTCAGAAAAGAATAGGACTATATTGCATTTTGTTTCAGGACTTGCATTTGCACAAGCTTTAGGAAAACATATACTTTAAGGTAATGACACTACCATATCTACTGGAGAACCTGATGTATAAGAACTTTATGTATAACCTGACATATACACCATTGCTGTAACAACATACAGAAACAAAGCATCCGTGTAAATACACTCAGTTCTCTTTGGCCATTAACAGATATTTATCATCTCACAGGATTCTGGTCATTCAAAAACTTATCATTGGGTCACAATTCCAGTGTAATAGACAGCAAAAAACAAACCCAAAACAAGAAAAGAAAAAAAAAATCTTCAAAGAAAATAAAGGGCCCAATTGGAATATTGACTGCCTTCTGCCCTGAATATATAGTTTTATCCTTCACACCGAGAAAGAGGCTATCAGGCCTATATAGCAAGCACTGTTTAGCAGCAGATAATTCAACCTATCCTAATATTGCTGTTTTAGTCTCTGCACTGAAGGGAAAACAGGCATAGTCCTGGTGTCAAAGAACTTATACATTAGGATAGCTAGCTAAAATAGGCCTGTACTTTCTTCTCTGCCTCTACACCACCATCATCCCATCTTTCCCCACCCTCCCGCCAAAAAAAGCCTCATGAAATGTAAACTTTTGAAAGATGCATGCAAAAATCAGTGGACTGTAAGAAAAAGCTCACACACTGATAACAAGGATATAGTTGGTTGCATATAGCCTTTCAGAAGATATCATCCTTTAAAGGAAGCATTTCTAACTAATAAGCTACTTTGTACAGTAGTCCTTACAGCCTCCACAACAGCTTTTAATAGTAGCTGGCCCAGAGACCATAATATTTAGATTCAAAAGAAAGCTTAACACTACAACCCACACATTTTCTATCCGCATTCCTATGGAAATATCAAAGGAATTGTCTACCGTATTAACTCAGGGGTGAAAATTCCAGGTAATAAAGGTGTTTTGTTTAATTGTTGTTGTAATACAGCAGACCTCTCATTTATTTTATGTACAGTGCCCCTGCAGCGAGGGTTTAAAGCATCTGCAGTGTCTTTAAGGACAGTCAAGCTTGAGATCCATCACGGTGAGATGAGCTTTAACAGGTTCAGGTTCACATTTGGATGATGGATGAAACTCATCTGACCATCATGAATGACATATTGTGAATGACAATGTTCGTAGTCCTTAACACTAACAGGAGTCAGTAACACAGTTAACCCTGTATTTGACTACGAGGGTGTCCCTGAAAAGAAAATAAATGTTCTGAATAAGGCAAGTGATGATTCTTTAGAAGAGTAATGATGAGTTGCAAGTACTCTTTCAATACGTCACCTAATGAATTAAAAGGCACTATGAAAATCAAAGAGACAGTCTTGAGAGTATTCCACAATTTTTCACCTTCCAGAAGTACTCCTAGGGATTCAGGCTTTTACCTAGAGCTGAACTCAGTCAGTTTTATCAACTGGAATCATATATTTGTTATGCATATTAATTTCATCTCAGTGAGTATTTCTTAAAATAGTCCAGTCTTGGTGATACGGTTAGCACCTTAAGCATGTGCCAAATTCTGCCTTCTACTGAAAGTTAGAAATAGAAATTCTGTGCAAAAACAAGCAGCAGAGCCTGAGCAGAACTGCAGGCAGATGTCAAAAGACTGGTCTCTGCAGTGTGGTGAGTCTCCTGCCAGCCCTGTCAGTTAGAGGATACTTTTCTCATAATTCAGAGAATATTCCCTTCGCACTGAAGCAAAGTAATGACTTTGGCAATACAGCTCCCTCAGCTTCTTTGCAAAGACAGGCATGGCTGAACCTATAAGGATGGGAGGAAAAACCTTGAGGAGATATTGCAGCTGAGTTATTAGCAGAGCCTGAATTCTCCATGTGGCCTTCTGAACTTCAAATTTTCATTTTCTGCTTCAGAATTGCCACTTCAAGGACACAGCTTCTGACCTTCCAGCACAAAGCAAGGCTAGTCCTGATTTGTGAGTGTCTCTTCGAATACTTTGAGCATTTAAATATGAAAGGTCTTCATTAGTGTACAATGACAACTTATCCCTTATTTTTTGCCTAATTCTTTTAATGACATAAAGCCTAATAACTGCAGGTAAGTTTTCCAGACCTAGCCTCTGTTCTGAATATCACTCTAAGGGAGTGAGTTCAAGCCTTAGCAATTTAGAGATTGATTTCTTCAGAAAGACTCCCAGGCTGGTGAGATTGACCTTCAGCAACTGGAGCAGGGTATAAATTACACTCTCTGACGTATTTATCTCTTTGTACTTTGGGGTGGTGATGTTGTTTCTCAATACTGTATGAGCTTGGTCATTAAGTTTTTCTGTGTTGATGACTATATTGATTCAATGCCACAGAATATAATTTGGGAGAAGCAAGGCAAAGAAAAGAAAACAATAAAGCAGTTTCTTATCTACTCTGTATTTTTCAACAGGCTAGTAGGCTTGATAAAAGGATCAAATCCGCAAGATGAACCGTGCTTTCCTATCCTCTCCCCTTGCCTACTCTATTAACTGGTGTAATAAACGATTTTACCTTTAGCTAGAGAGGATGAGTGTCTTATATTGCTGGACCATCACAACTGAAATAATAATATCCCTCAGTAGAAGGCAAAAAAAAAACAAAACCAAACCAAAACAAAAAAAAAAACACTCAAATAAAATTAAGAAGAATATGTAAAGATAGTCTCTTTCTCAAAAACAAAAAAAAAAAAAAAAGAGAGAAAATTTAAAATAAAAAAAAAGGAAAAAGAAAGTTCTTATCTTGACTTTCCAGGCAGGTATTAGAAGGACAGCGGAACTTTCTGCAGAGAAATCACCAAAATAATTATTTCACTAAAGATATATTGAACAGTCATCTAAACAGGAACACTAAACAGGAAAATTATCATCTGTCATCAGCTTAAAATGCCAGTACCATCCCAAGGGAATTATAATCCCAGTTTTTGATTTTTAAAAATGTATATTCATATTTTATTCCCATGAGAGACTGCACTCACACAGTTTCAAATTCTAAAAGTAAAAGATAGTAGTCTCTGCAAGATTATTTCTAAACTCTTATTCTTCATTTATTTTAAATGCTGAATAAGGCTGAGTAAAATTTTCCTTTAATTGTTTCAATTTTTTTCCCCTCCTGTAGAATCTTCTGTTTCCTCTTGTTTAATCAAGTAAGTCTTTCAAAAATTATCTAGCAGTAGAAACTTC
The DNA here is from genome assembly GCA_013398735.1 of Nothocercus julius. Lineage (NCBI taxonomy): Eukaryota > Metazoa > Chordata > Aves > Tinamiformes > Tinamidae > Nothocercus > Nothocercus julius. The sequence goes on along the minus strand of VZSV01000074.1, from coordinate 326,968 downwards.
ATATTTTTCTAGCCCTTCATAAAATTTCACATGAGTTGATATCTTGGTAGTATGCGTATCTACAAATAACTTTTCAATACAGCTGTTTCAGGTAGATGATACCTATTGCTTTTATGTGTAGAATATTATCTTGAACTCCAGGACTTCTGGAGACTTCTGGAATATATTATCATGCTATGTTGGGAATATATTATCATGCTATGTTGACTAGCCTTTTCTAAATAAATAATTGTGTTTTTAGAGTGGGGAGCATTCAGATAGGAGTGATAATTATATGGCAAAAGTCCCAACATCAGTGTCCCATTCTGGCATAAAAATTGCCTCTGCCATAAGTAATAACAGATGCTGAGGGTTTTACAGTTCTGATTCTAAATTGGCAAAAGACAATGTATTATGGCTGTGGTGTCTCACACNCTAAGAGCTTTGCCCAAGCCCATTCCCACAGAAACTTCCCTGTCACCCAGAGCACAGTGCTCTTCACTTCCTTGTCCTCCTTCCTGGGCTCTTCCTGGAGAATCCTCTCCCAGCCACCTTATTCTGCTTTGGCAGCAAAGGGAAAAAGGCTGAACCCTTCCTACTGTCATCCTCAGAGTAAGATGAAATAAAGGAGGAATAGGAGTCAGGTTCCTGCAGCACCACCATTCCTGAAGGCTGGCACAGGTGGAGGATGGAGCTGAGGCCACGGTGAGAGCAAAGCCAGGCTGGGGACACAAGGCAGATGCCTTCAGCTGGGTGTGTGGGCAGCGAGTTCATCCTTCTGCCCTCTGACCTCTTCTCCTCTCTTCTTCTCCCTTCTCACAGCTTGCAGAGCAAGTGGAAGGACCTCCAGAGGAGAGTGGAGAGGAGGTTTTTCGTCTGGTGGCAGAAAACAACTGAATAGATCCCCCATATGAAGAACATGAAGTTGGCATGAAGAGGAGCCACATCAAACACCCAGATGTGGGGATACTAAAGAGCAGGCCTAGCAACATCCCTGATACAGATGCTCTTGCTCTAGCTCTACACAGACCTTGTAGAGCACGTTACACTTTTATGGGTACTCGGCACTTCCATCATGTTTGTTTTCCTGACAGCAAGAGCAGTGAGCACTATTTAACTCTTTTGCTGATTTTCAGCAAAGGTGAAAGTGGGGTTGAAGGGTAAGAGTACACCATGAAGAAGAATAGCAATAAGTAACAACAAACTTAATCTCAGCAAAAGGTTCAATATTGAGACTAACAGTGGGAACAAACTGTTGGGGCTGAACGTGTATATTCATCCAGGGGAAAACAGCAAGCCTCTTCACAACTACCCCAGCAACAGGAAGCTGGATAAAATCTGGAACAGTTCCTTGTTCATTATGTTCATCACTAATACCTAATTTATAAGAGGAATGTGAAATATATTATACTGGGTAAACTGAAAGAACAGTCTGCCCAACTAACAGATATTCATCTGTCGCCCATGGGTGGTAGAAAGTGCCACTTTTACGTGATAGCTAAATTAATATGTGAGGGCTGGGAGGAAAGAGCTGCAACACATGATTAATTTCTAAGCATGTGTTATTGCTTATAGCGGTGAAGTAAGAATTTGTCAAGAATCTGAAGTTTAAATGGGTATGTGCCAACATTTAATGGAAAGAAAAAAAGCATTTTTATTAAATGCTAGTGATCAAGGCAATTGAGCTATGTATCTATTGGAGGTCAGGTAGTGAAAAGCTTATATACAAATGCATTTGCACTGAGTTAATCTGTTGAGCCTATCTGTTGACATCTTACACAGTTTCTGCATTGGGTAGCTGTCTCATTGGTTGCAATTAGCCATATTTATGTGGGAGTTGATGTAAGATAACTCTTACGTCTATCAAAATGTAATGCATTATGTCAACATGTCACGGAGTATGTAAATTGAGTCTGAATGAAGGTTTTCAGTATGCAGAGAGTCTCATTATCTAAATGATGAATGTAGTTTCTACTCACTGCTGTGGGCAGGACTATTTATTTTACTTAATTTTGATCTATGTTCTTGCTCAGGAATAAATGGAAGACAACCTACATGCCCAGTCACAAACCAATTCCGAAGTTATTCTGGGATCTTCAGAGCCTGCAAACAGACCTATCCAGAAATCAGTGTGTTTTGGGATTATACATTGAAAGTTTTTATAAATTGTCAGATGTGTGTTTGTGAATATGTGAATATGCCCCGTAAACAGAAACTTACTTTTCCTTTTGAACTCAAATGCCATTAATTTGAGTGCTTACCTACAACTATTTTGAATTTTTGAATTTCTATAAATGGCCAACTCGTTGAAAAGTAATATAGTCTTTTGGCTGAAATGTACATACATGTGTATATGCTTTGGGTTTTGTTTCATAGAATATTCCCTCCTCTAGTTTACTTCAGAGATGTGAATGTGTCAAGTCTTAATCTGCTTTGTGGACAATGCACACTAGAGATTTTCAGGCTGTTGACAGCCGCTTGTTTAATAACCCTTTGGGAAGGTGAAAGAAAGAATACAAAACTAGCAGTACTGTAGACATAAAACTGGATGAAAATTCTCATTACTTATTGATAAAACATTTAGGGGAAGGAAGGATAAAGGTAGCACAGGCAGGATGTGTAGGTGCAGGATGTCTTGAGGAGTACTCACCTCAAGAACGATACCAGACATAAATCACATTAGAGGTAAAGATCTATTTTTTGTCTTTAAACATTTAATTGTAAGCAAGGTAAAAGCAGACAAAACAAACAAAAACAAAGCAAAAAAACAAAAATATTCTGACCTTGAATTCAGACAGGTAGGATTTTCTTCTCAAACTGATGGAGACAACTTTCACAGTCACAAATCACTATGTTAAGATAGGAAATCAGTCAGCTGGTCAAACCTTCAGCATGACTAATTAGATTCCTACAAGAAGTTACTGTGCATTGGAATGTCACTGTATACCAGCCCCAGAGAGGTTGTGCACTCTCTGTGTTTGGAGCCTTCAGGACCTGACATGAAGAAACTTGGTTGTACTCCGTGAATAACCAGCAGGATGTTGAACTAGAGACCTCCTGAAGTCCCTTCCAGCATGAATTGTTCTGTGATTCTAAGTGTAAAACTTCAGTTTGAGCATTCTACCAAGGTAGAGCAGACTCCACCAAATCTGAAATAACAGGATACTTCATACCCACAGACTGGCTTTCTGAGTCAAATGTCCCACGTGAGTAAAGAAAGTTGCATGCACAGAAAAGTACCTGCAGAAGGTGATTTCTTATCTTCGTCTAGCTATCATGGTTATACAGCATTTCTGAAATAACATTAGCAGGTTGCATGTTATCCATTTCCAGAGTTGCCAGCTAAGTGAGATCAAAAATGTATATAAGCTTTTTATTTTTCAGAATAACTTAAGTCCTTACATAACTTAAGTGCTTCAGACCATACTGACCAAGAGGAACAGTGCGTCATCCTTGATCATCCTTTTGCCTCAGATGCACTTATTTCATGGAGAAGTATTATTCTTGCAGGATTTTTGTCTATGGGGATCTCCATAATGCGACCATTATGAACCACAGGTACTAGTTTCAAAAGTCTTTTTGTTCTGATAACTCGAGGAGTGCATTTACATACGTCATCTTAATTGATTCATTTTTCATTTCAAGGGACAAGTAATATCAAATGAGGCTTGTTCTTTCCACTCACTTTGCTATTGAGGAAATAAGGCAAGTGTTTAACAGGGCTTCTTAAATGGGCAAAGGAGGTTAAACGGGTATGCTGAAACTCCCTAACAGTCTACTCTTAGGTGACTGACTATATTTCTCTCCCTGTGTACACCCAAAAAGGAAAATCAATTTTATTCAGAAATCATAAGTACATTCACATGAGCTAATAACGTGCGTGCTAAATTTGCTTATGCATTTAAATACCCCTACTTTCAGACTTACTTTAGCAATTGTTTGGCTGGTAGATGTATTTTTGTAGGTCATCCCTTTTTAATTAACTACCAAAGAAACCATGTCAAATTAGTTTCTTTTTTTTTGTGAGGGGAGGGAAGAATAAATAATGAATGATAACCTCCAGGTTCCCAAGAAGAAGAAGAAAAGGATATAACTTAGCTAAGGTGAGTCATTTCGTTAAAGATACAAAATGTGAGTCTGCATGTTCATCCATCTGTATGAATAAATACAGTTACAGTGGTCACTATTTTATCTCTCTTGGCATTGGAGCAAATAATAAAGTAAGCTTCATATTCAAATTTCCATTTATCCGTATCTATAGCTTTGTGCACTACACCAACAAGATTAAGTGACCAGAAATGACACAATAAAACTGTAAAATAATTTGAAAGTGGCAGTGACAGGATGAGGAGGCACTCCTTTATTTCATAGAAAGGTTCATAACAACTTGTTTGATCACAGTTTCAAAGTCCCAGTACAAAAAGGAGGAAGTATCTGAGGCTAGAGGATCCTTCGTTCTTGAAAAGGAAGGTGTAGTAGTGGAATGCAGTCTGCAAAAACAGAAGCTATCTCTGACAAGTGATAGAGCAGCCTATTTACCAGCAGGTAAATAGTATTAGGCAGGAACTGAAAGCACTCTCATAAATTTTCACTGAAAAAATATTTGGGAGATTTATCAGCTTCCTAGTTAAGTTTTTTGTTCTCTTTTCATCCCTCAATAATTTGCTATTTGAGAGATAACCTTTAATTCCCACGATGTGTGGAACAGCTGCAATAACGAGAGGGACACAGTTCTGAAGCCTCAGCTCACATTGATAGCATCAAGGAACTTGAAACATTACATGCCAAAATACCTGAGCAAGGACTACTGAAAATGTGACTTAATTATAAAATTGCACACAGCACAGCTCCATCCATGGTCAGAGGAAAGGAAAAACACCAGCAGACCAGCCCCCTGTAAACAGATGGCTTACAAGCAATTCCAGGAATGCTAAAAACAGAGCATTGTAAAAGAAGTTGAATAGGAGCTGGGCCCTATGAAAAGTTTTCCAAAATCACTATAATTACTGCCTTGTAGGCTCTTCTGCCATTATGGCTGGATGAACACATTGAACACTGTTGAATTATCATATCATAAACTATATCATACCATAAGCAATATCACAGGACTAGTCTAATTTAGATCTGGCTGTTCAAAAGCAGGTGATATTTGGCAGCACTCTAGCTATCATCTCACATTAGTGTCGTTTCCTTTAAAATATAATGCCTTATGTCAATGCAAATGACACTATAAAGGCATGAATCATCCAGGTTACTTTTACCTTTGGGAGAAAGTCTCCAGCACAATACGACACCATTTTAATATACAGTGAATTGTCTTAGCTCAGAGCAGGCAGCTCTACCACAGTTCAAAAAAAACCCAGAGATTTATTCCTCTGTATTTTTCAATATTGAGCTTGTGACTCAGAATTAATATTCTGTATGATTAATTTACATTTTCTTTCAATTATCAGACTGTCCATTGTCACCTGAGATAAATGCACTCTTTTGCTCTTCTTTGTGCTTTCTAGTTTAGTGGTTGAATAGAGAGGAGGAAAAAATAATGTTAGGAGGACTAAGAGGGCAGTAAAGTTTTCGAAATATTTTTCTTTCAGATTGACCTTTCAGTAATGCTCTTTGAAATAAAGACAAACACTTTCTTTCATACACAGTGGAACTAAAATAAAGAGCATAATCTTAAAAAATGCTAATCTCTCTTTGCTCATCTGATAAATATTCACAGAACTTAAACTGAATCTTCAATTTTTTGAAAACGTTTCAGTTTGGCTGCTTTTTGTCAAGCAGTAAATTTTTACAAATATTTTACTCTTCCTCTATCTATCCACAATATGAAGGCAAGTCACAGCTGCTTTACACTTTCTGCCATGGTCTTCATTGAGCTTCTCTTTCTCACTCTTAAAATATTAATAAGAGCTTGCTTGTTTGTTAAACCAATTGATCTTAAGGGAAAGAAAGAAAAAAGAAACAGAAACAGAAAAGAAAAGAAAAGAAAAGAAAAGAAAAGAAAAGAAAAGAAAAGAAAAGAAAAGAAAAGAAAAGAAAAGAAAAGAAAAGAAAAGAGAAAAGAAAAGAAAAGAAAAGAAAAGAAAAGAAAAGAAAAGAANAAAAGAAAAGAAAAGAAAAGAAAAGAAAAGAAAAGAAAAGAAAAGAGAAAAGAAAAGAAAAGAAAAGAAAAGAAAAGAAAAGAAAAGAAAAGAAAAGAAAAGAAAAGAAAAGGAAAAAGAAAAAGAAGGCAGATCAGATAACACGGAGTGCCAAGATGTCCCAGCTGCTTTCTCCAGTTTTACAGTGAAGTACATTGTAGTTCCAGCTTTCTTTTCCTCTTATTCATTAACATTTACAGTTCTGGAATGTGTTTTTCATCCTGGTAGGCAGCAAGATCTGAATTAAGATGCCACTTACCAGGTGGTTTCAACTTGTCTAATCTTTGTTATTCCTTGCAGTGCTCCACTGCATTAACTATTCTTCACCATTAGGCACTCCTAACATTTTTTTGCTTACTATTGCAGCTTGCTGCAGTTATCTGTTACTCACCAGCCCTCCAGCAAGGTTGAATGAAGCTTTCAGAAAGCCTTCACACACCTCTCACATACTGAGAAGTTTTGAATAAGTATACTTAACTTATTACTTCATTTTCTCTCTCATTTTACTTCTCAGATGCTGAGAAATCTGAAGCCTGAATTCCAGGCCACAAATTTCTCCACATTCTGTATTTTGCACTCCAAACCCACAAACTATTAATTTGACTGCGTGTGACTGTCAAAATGTTGGGGCAATTGCTAATGTATTAAGTGAGAGGGGAGAGAATGTAAATAAAATAATAAATTAAATAAATAAATAAATAAAAGGGCATGCTAGATATCTATATGAAAAGAACCTAGGATTGCTTGGTCTCCCATTGGCAGAGCCTAAGAATGCATGAAAAGGATCTAGTGCCATTGTTCCCATAGAAATTACTGAATATGTAGGTATTCTGAAAATTTCAAGGGCTGTCTTCATCTTTAGACCTCTACAGCTCTTAAATAAAAATAAATTAAACTTAAGTTAGAGATGAAAGGAATAGAAATGACATATTAACAGATCTTTGTGCCCTAATGAGAAATAAACTTTCAAATAGCTCCACAAAAAAAGTTTTCATAAACAAAATTCCTCCTTTGTCCACATAACCCTATTTACATATACATGGGTAGTACTGGACATTCTTATTTTCATAAGTTTCAAGAAGGATTTCTGCACTCTGCAGGAAACAGAAATATTGCATACAATCAACTTCTACAAAATGTGAAATGTTGCCGAGTCTTATTTTATTCTTTAGAACAAAGACTAAATATACTAACACATGATGACTGGGTCCAGCGGGAGCATGATCTTGGTTTATGATAACATCTATATGTTCCAAACAAATAAAAAATGTTTCTGCAGAGATTTATGGTTATTGAGTCATAGCATTGAATGCTGCACTAATAGTTTTGGCTCAAGCCACTATTAAATCTTGGAAAACCACGTTATAAAGCAATATTCTTCATTTCCTATTAACACCAAGGCTGACATTGACCAATTTGAGGAAATCTGCTGAAATTATATCTGAAGTAGATACTACATCCCAGGAGAATATAATAAAGTTGACTTGTACGAAAGTAAACTAATACTGCTGAATAAGGATCGTATATCTGGCATGAGTGTGCATGACAGAAATAAATGTAGTCCTAGGAGTTTAACAGCAGAAAGATCTATTATCTTGTTCTCTTCATAAGTACTTTTAGAAAATATGCTGTCTTCTAATAAGGGCTAAGAAAATCATCTTTTCAACAGTGAAGAAAAAGAAGAAAGATTTTTAATCTTTTCCCTTTAAATATTTAAAAATGAAGTACACATAAGACAAACTATTGTAATTCAGTAAGGAAAGTCTGCCAGAAGTATTGATAACGCAAAACTTAGTTGGCAAATATTATATTTGTGAAAACAAATATCTGATCCTCAGTCATTATTCATTCTTTGTGATCATCTCTGCTGTGTTGATCAAAGATTTAGTTGTGAGTAGTTTATGTATTTGAGGTACAAGAGAAACTGTCATAAGAAACAGGCGATTTTTTTTTTTCCTTCTCACTCAAAACATTTTTCCAATGCCTTTGCAGCAAGATGAGACATTTCAGATATTTTATTGTATTTCATTTCAGTTTCAAGATTTTGTTTTTCATTGATGATTTGAAAAGAAAAGAAAGCCATTTCAAAACCAAACTCAGCATCTCAGCATATCACCAAAAAGCAGATATTAGGATTAAAATTGCCGTTTGGATCAAAGACATAACTGTGTCTTGTTTTTTATTTCTTTTTGAGGTTACCAGGTTTTAGTTAAATGTTGTGCTCAAGATTAAGGATGAAATCCTATCCCTAGAGAAGGACTTCTTGGCAAACCTTTTTTTTTTTTTTTTTTTCTTTTCCCTTTTTATCTGTTTGTTCGTGTATTTGTTTGTGTTGCATCTTTGGAGCTGGGGTGAATATAGGGTGTTCTGAATGTGCCTTGCCAGTCACTGTGGGCCCCAATAAATGGCAGATCATCAAAGGATGTGGACAGCAGACATACAATCAAGGACAACACATTCATAATTAGAACAATTCCAGACTCTGTTTTCTGTAGTCTCTTCCTTCCCCTCATGCCCCAAACAGAACTTATGACTTAAGGACTTAAGTCTCACAGAGATAACTCTACTGGAAATAGAACAAGATGCCATCATTACAAATCACTTATACAGACCAAACATGTACTTTCACATATCCTAACTCAAGACAGGTATGCAGATACAATAGTTTTGCTGCTGGTGCATTAACAGCTGTTTTGCTAGGATATTAGACTGCTTCCAAAATGCACAAAGATCATTTGAGTTCCATTGTCCAAGTTGGAAGTTGTCTGTTTTTCATTAATGAGAAAGAAACAAATTGTTTTTTCCTAAAAGAAAAATACATTTCAATATAATTTTCTCATTTTGTGCCAGTTCCTCTTTGACAAATTTAACAACTTTAGATGTGAAAGCATAGGGGAAAAAAAAAAAAAAAAATCAATCAACCGTTGAGGAAAAGGTAGCCTTGTAAAAGCGTCAATTTTCAAATCACTTGAGATCAGATGAAACTGGTTCTAACAAACATCTTGATGTAATGAAAATCAGATGAAACTCTATTCCAGTCCTGAGACTGGGATCTAGCAAGATCTACTAATCCCAGACTGGTCAACTTCTCATTTAATTTGATTCGCCTTTATATTGTGCTCTGTTTCTATGACTTTTTTCCTATTGCTCGAATCCAAGGAAATAAAATTTAAAGTATTATGCTAAAAAGCACTCTTCAAATCTAACTCTAACCAACTTAAAAAAAAAGAAAAGAAAAGAAGACAAAAAATACTCTCATTAAAAAAATATGTTAAATCAAGAAGTAAAGACTACTCATCATCTCAGATTTCAGTCTTAAACTTCCACTCCCAGCTTCCAAAACTGGAATTGTTCTGCTAAGTTGCCCCTTGAATTGAAATTCTCTATTTCAGGGAAAAAAAAAAAAAAAAAAACAAATATATATATATAGGCATATGGGTGAGCTGTGTAATAAAGATGCTCCCCATTTGGGGACAGGATTTCTGAGCCAAAGGTCTTGACACAGGAAGATTTTCCCCTACAGGTGACTGAACCTCTTCTGCCACTCCACATCAGATGGTGAATATTCCCAAATCTATCCCCATTCCTGGAGAAAAGAACATTAAAATGTTTTCTTTAGATATACACTTTCAGGACTCTTGCCAAGGAAAGAAACACTTCTCTTTCTACCCTCTAGACAAACACATGTCCCTTCCACATTTTTCTTTTGCAAAAGGTCTTTGAACACTTTCATCTTCTTCCTCCCCTTCTTGAGAAGGTACAGAGGTATCACAGTGCTCAGCAGGAACAGGAAATCTCCTTCATCAGGCAGTGCTAAAGCCACAGCTGCAGTGATACATGTCCCCAAACTCTTTTAAGAATTATTCTAAGTAATGGGTTAAAGTTTGTAGTAACCTTGTGTGTCAGAGTAATAATGAATGAAGATGTGTTTTAAATCTGTGAAACTGTTGATTATGCCTCTGAGTTACCACAGGTCCAGAAATGTAAGATCTATGGCTGGAATTCTTCAGGAATAGTTATGAGAAAATTTCTAAGAGTTCAAAATGAGATAAAATTTGAAAAAAAATCTTCTGCTATTTCTAGTGTCATTTGGATGTGGTTTTGTCTTTTACATGAGATTAATACCAGGAATACAGAGATCTTAGAAATTACTATTGGAATGTCTATGCTACCTAGGAATTGCAGTGAAGTTTAAGGCTCCTGAAACCAGAGGATGATTATTAACAAGTGACCCATGTATTCAATCTTACTTACTGGGGTAAGAGATTTCTCAGGTTTAAACTCCTCTTGGATGACAGAGAGGTTTTAACTCCTTTTAGAGTCCCAGGCTAATATTTGTGCTGACAATCTATGTATAGGAGGATACTGCTTAATTTAAAGCTGTGTATAGAATACAAAAGACTACAGGAATAACATGGAGAGAATGTTCTCTGTCATGTGTGAGAATTCAGAACAGATGTGCTGTGGGAGGAGGTTTAAACTCACTGATGTCATGAGGTACGTGTAAATAATAAATAAGAGAGTAAGTAGGGCTTCTGCTCCTGTTATAGTAACTGTGAAGTCAGATCAAACATGATCAAATAAGACAGGATACATCAGTTGCTAGCTCTATTAGGCTAGCTGTTGGTGGTAGTACTACACTTGCTAAGTTTCCTAGCAGTTATCATGAGACTATCATTTAGAAGTAAATACGTTGGTTGTGCTGGCAGGAACATTTGAATGTCCATACTTAAGTTGATATTGCCAAAGGAGAATAACACTGAAGAAGCAAGACAATGGAAAACAATTCCACTAGATCTGTGTTGGAACATATTCATGGAAAGAAGAGATAATGACAACTACTGGACTGGAAGAGAAAACTGTTGCCATAAAAAGGTAGCTCAATAACGATTATCAGAAACTGAAAGGAATTTACAGTCTTTTGTAGGCTGAATATTATGAAGCACAGATCAAGTAGGTTTGTTGAAGTTAACGCTTGGATTGCTTGTTTTAGTTGTTCTTTACAAAGTTTTGTGAAGTCCGTGTGATGATACCAAACTGGGTGGAATGGCCAACACTCCAGAGGGCTGTGCTGCCCTTCAGAGGGACCTAGACAGGTTGGAGAGGAGGGTAGAGAGGAACCTCATGAGGTTCAACAAGGACAAGTGCAGGGTCTTGCACCTCGGGAGGAATAACTCCAGGCATCCCTGCAGATTAGGGGTTGACCTGCTGAAAAGCAGCTCTGAGGAGAGGGATTTGGATTGACAACAAGTTAAAACATAAGCTAGCAATGTGCCCTTGCGGCCAAGAAGGCCAATGGGATCCTGGCCTGCATTAGGAGGAGTGTTGCCAGAAAGTCGAGGGAAGGGATCCTGCCCCTCTACTCTGCTCTGGTAAGACTGCACCTGGAGTATTGTGTGCAGTTCTGGGCTCCCCAGGACAAGAGGGACATGGAGCTTCTAGAGAGGGTCAAGCGAAGGGCCACAAAGATGATTAAGGGCCTGGAGCATCTATCTTATGACAAAAGACTAAGTGAGCTGGGCCTGTTTAGCCTGGAGAAGAGAAGACTGAGAGGAGATCTGATCAATATGTGTAAGTACCTGAGGAGAGAATGTAGGGAAGATGAGGCCAAATTCTTCTCGGTGGTGGCCAGTGATAGGACAAGGGGTAATGGGTACAAGGTGAAACACAGGAAGTTCCATCTCCAAGTTCCAGGGAGAATAAGGTGAAACACAAGGAGTTCCATTTCCAATGAGTTAAACTACTTCAACCTAGTACCTGACTAAAAGGACTGCTGTCAGAGAAAAGTATGATTTGGGGGGGAATTCTGTTTGGCTAGTACTCCTCACCTTCCATTTTCTGCAACTTTTAATCTTTTGTCTGCAAACACAAGAATTAGCAATGAATCTTGATGGATATTAGGGAGTCAGTATTGGAAGGGAGGTAAGCCTAATTTAGTAGTTACCAATGTCTTCAGAAGTACAGGAGAAAGGGCATAAAACTATAGCTGAAAGTAAGTCCCGATTCAACTGCATATCCAAGTGCCAAAGAAAGTGCAGGAGCTCTTGTCCAGGTAGGCCAGCCCCAACCCTTCGAATTTACAGAATGCATCTGCGGGCTGTGGTACGTTGGTCATCTGGAACCCAAGAATATACAAGAGTAGTGAAACCAGCAAGTTCTGAAAGAAGTATGGTTTCCTAGTTTGAATTAGAACCTTAGTGTTGGGAAGAATAAAGTTCCTATTATCTCTCTTCTCACACAAGCACACACGTATCTCCTGATGGAAGTCCAAATTCTTGTTTTTTCAGAAAATTATGATTTTTCTAGGCTCTGTGGAAATATGCCTTGGTTCTTATTATGACTACCCTGCAGTCCCTAAGAAAAAATTGTCAGTTGTATGTTGTTTTTCTCTTTGTAATGAACCCATGGGGAAATGAGAACAAGCACTCATACGCTGCTTTGTAGTAAAATCCTTGTATGCTCTATTATAGCTCAAACGGTTGACTTTTCAAGGAAAGGCTACAAGAATCAACTTTTTATGTCATTTCTGTGATTATAAGTTTTTATTCTTCTCTTGTCTATTTCAGCTTTCTTCAACATCAAAGCTATTTAATTCAATGTTGAGTTCAGAGCACGTTACCTACCTATAAAAAATAGAAGTACTGCTTTTCCTGCATCATTCACATGACAAACTCTTTGATCTTAAGAGAAATAACCTTCTACTGGATTAGAAGTATATTAGCAGTCTCCTTGAACTGGATGATTCATTTCATTGTCTTTGGCTTGTCGCAGCAAGTATATGGGTGACAATGAAAACATAGGAAACCAAAGAACATCTGATTTCTCATCAATTCCATTAGAACTTCTGCTGCTTTACCTTAGCTATATCAAGACACCATTGTTGAAGAATGTCCTTGAACTTTTACAGTTACATCTGTGCCTGTCACTACATAAAGCTTTGCCTGTGTCATGTTCTAAGTCACTATTTTTATTTATTTTTCCTTTGCAGCAAAACAGATTCTCCAGAGCAAATGAACTGCGTTCATGCATAAAACTCTGTCTCTCTCTTCGGAAGAATTGTTTGAAAGGGGGAACTTCGAGAAAAACTAGGGACTAACAGCAGTTTTAGCATTCCAGGAGCTTGCTTGGGGTGATGCACAGTTGCCACTTCCAGCATGGTTGGTAGGCCCAGACTCTGTTCCTCCACGATTCCCTAGGCAACACAGTCTGCCCTCTTGGCAGCTGCAAAGAGGAGTAACGGAGGATGGAGAGGAATGAAGACACCGCGGCCAAACTCTCTTGCACTCCCTGTGCTGGGCCGCTGATCAGCCGCACAGCAGCTGCCCAATGGGAGATATAAGATAACATGTCCGGTGCTGAGCCAGCAAGGGTGGCAAATCACTCCTTGTGGATGAACTTTGCTTGAACTTTGCTCATTATATGCTCATTATAATGTCAAAACACACCTCCACCCCAAAAGTTACCCACCTCCGAGGTACAACCACTCCTCACTGAGCATGCGCTCTAGATTTTCGATTGACTGCACCTTGAAATGAAAGCGAGAAACTTTTTCACCAATCAATAACAATACTAAGTATGACTATAGTCACTCAAGCTCCATTTGAATGTAAAGAAAAGTATAAAAGGTGAACTAAGGAGGAAAAGCAGGAGGAAGGAATATTCCATCATAAATTTTGGATCAGTCGACGGGCTGATCCCCCTTTCCTCCTCTCGGGTTGGCACGCCGCCTGAGGAGACTCGAGACGGAGAGTCCTCTTCCATCTTCTGGGGACATACGCCAGAACTGATTGCCTCTGGTACTATTCAGGGACAGATACGATTAGAATAAATTTTAAACAAAAGGAAAGTAAGACTTTTTTTAAGTACATAACTGACAGTTCTTTGAACATAAACTAATTTTAGATTTAGCTATGATAGTTTGGAAAGTTCAAAAAGTCTTCAGCTCTGAAAGATTTTATATTTCCATTTTCAACATGAATAACAGGAACATTTCAGAGGCACTGATAGTTGCTCCCTGTTCTGGACTTTGTTCATCTGCCTTGGCTTGTTTTCTGGGCTGTTTTCCAAAGGAGTCTTTGGCCACGGCAGAGGCTCAGGAAGCTGCCAAAGAAGGCTTTTGGCAAAGCTCTTTCTCTCAGATGGTCATACTCTTAGACTGGTTGAACGTTGTTCCACCTGGACAAGCCCTAGACATGGTCGCTTTGAGCACAGATACACACACACACACAGAGCTGAGTGAATCAGTGAAATCAGTTTTGTACATTCCTTCACTCTCTCGTCTGCATTCACATCTAAAGTATTAGAAAGTTTGCCCGTGCCATTTGCCTGATGGTGGCCATATGCCCTGCTTAAATAACTGTACTGATAAGTCTTCAGGGATTCAGTATTTGTATATATTTCTATTTACATAAAGAAAAAAAAAATCTGCTTCTTTTTTGAAGTCCTTTTAGATCAATAATATACTGCAGTACGGCACACTGCAATGAAGACCGTTTGATGAAAGGGCATCCAGTATTGCTCTTAAAGTCCATTTCTTTTTCTGGTAAGTTTGTTCTTAACGCATATTAACATGTAGTGAAAAGACAGCAGATGTCTCAAGAATGGATGTTAGCTATTTATAAATGATGTCTCTGTCAACAGTGGTAAAGAAAGGGCCTAACAAGAAAAAAAAAAAAAAAAAAAAAAGCCAGCAACACGGCTTCAAGCAAAATTAGATTTGTTTTCAAAACTGTTTTTTGATTTTTTTTAAAGTGCTCTAATTTGAAAGAAAGAAAGGATCGATAAAAAACTCCCTAATTCTTCTTTTGTTTTTAACTTCTTCCAGTTCTGAAATGCAAGAGAATAGTAATAGGTAATACAGCTTTTTTCTTCCCAAAGTTCTCTTTTGACAATGCATCCTCCTCCCCCTTTCCCCCCAGCCTCAGGCAAAAGAACATTTGGAGAAGTTGCTATCATATCAGTGTTCGGTGCATATTCAGAAATGTTCTTTTTTTGTTGTTTTTCTAAATCATAATAGTAAACTAATACATTTTTCCCTCATACTATGCAATATATAAGCTTTATAAACATATATTTGATATATTATCAGTAGTAGTAATATTATTTAACCTAATACATGTAATATAAAAATAAACAATGTGAATATATCAAAAAGGATCTTAAAGGGGGTCACTTTGAATGGGATCAGTTTACATAAATTTGGTATCAACATGAGCTAAAATCTCATTGTGAAGGCTGCATTTTCAACTGGAAAGCGCTCATGGAACATGGAAAGCCATATGGTACTTTAACATAAGATCTGAATGAAAAGCATAATATTTTAATGGATGTTAAAGGTGATATCTGCTCACATAATCACTAGTTGTTCGACTAAAACTAACAGTTAGATAAGTTTCCACAGCAAGGAGTAACAGAACTATGGAAAAACAAAATAAAATAAAACACAGTCTCTTAGGTTGGAGGATTTGTCATTTTGTTCCAGTCACCTTCTGGAAATTGAGTATAGCAGAGTCCTGAAGCCAGGAAGAGCTGTTTATACCAATAATAACAAACTCTTACTTCAGAGAACACCTGCCCAGCCCTGAAAGTCTATTTTTGCTCTCAGAGAGGGTGTTCAACATCCAGCAGATGCTAAGTGCTCTGTGGGGTTGCTACATTTACCCTGTATTTCGTAGACTGTTACCAATTATCTCTTGATTCTCATTTCAAAGACTATATTCTTCATCACCTAGCAAAACAGAAGCTGGGATATATCTTTGTCCAGAAAGTTGAGATGAACTGCAAGCTGAGATGAACTTTGCACAGGGATACATATAGAGCACATGCCACAGACATAGCACTACATTTAGAGGCTTCCACTGTGGTTACTGTTAAAGCTCCAGCAGGATCAAAGAGGTTAAACCTCATGTCCAGCAGAGATCAAGTAAGAACCTCTACATTTGTAGATCAATAGGAAGTCAAACTTCCTAAAAACAGTGTTTAATTTTTGTCAGTGACTAACATAACAGATATGATGTCTATTGTCAACATGTAGGAGTCATCTAAGTGGTGGTGAAAAATGTGATGGAGATAAGTGTGATCAAAGACCATATTGGAAAAGGAAGCCTTGAGAGATATGGTACTTTGCTTAGTTCATCCAGTATTCAGATATACATTTCTAAAGTTTATTTTCAAGTTTATCCCTAGTTGTGGGAGTCCATATGGTTCCAAGCTAGGACAGAACTCTACAAAACCATTTCTATCAAGTCCGTGTTCTAGATGAAATTTTTCTCACTCAATGGCTTTGCTCTTACTTGTCTGTATAAACTTTCTTTGTTTCTTTATAGCCTTTTGGCTACTCCACACTTCATCTAACTTCTGCCACCACAGAAGAAGAGACTTCGAAGAGTTTGGATTATTGCAGAAGTATATACTTTCACACACAATTCAGAAAATCCAGTTACAGCCCCCAAAATAGCTGTAATACAATCACCTTGATGAACAATGTTTTGTTTATCTCATCTCTAAAATTTAACGATTTAACATGAATTTTTGATGTAACTGGGTTGCAGTGGCTTTGGGGAAGACAGTGTGGAATTTCCTGACTTTTGCACACATTCATTTCCAAACACCTGCTGCATTCATGAAAATGGTTGATTTTTTTCATTGCCATTTGAGAGATGGTGCAAAAGAGTGCTTGAAAAGTGACATTTCATATCTTTATTTTAAAATGAATTAGTGAAAAAAGTACACTAAGCTTATTACTGTAGGAATATTTGTGCAGGATAGTTGCTCAAAACGAAGCCCCTTCATTCCAGTTTGAACAGAACAGACAGCCTAAGATCTTTTCTGGTCCAAGTTTATTTTGCTGATAGCAATCCACTGGATCCCAATTTAGAAAAGTAACTTAGTATGTATATGTGAGTTTTAACTGAAAATCAATTGGTTCTGAAAGACATCAGCATTTTGTTAGACATTGCTTTTCTGTAAAAGGCCCAAGCACTCTAAAACTGGTACAATACTTTGCATGCTGGTACTCTGAAAGATTCTGGAATGACCAAATCAAGCTGATTTGCAATGAATATCTTGAATTTCACATCAACAGATAGAAAGTGATGGGAGATACTAAAGGTACAATCACTGTTCCCATCTGAATACTCTCCTTTCTTTAAGCTATGGTAAGGATTTATATGGAGCATCCAGAAACACAGTAGATGTTCTAATTGCTTTCAGTGAATTAAGAAATATGACAAAGGATGCATATTTAAGAATGATGCAAAGTCAATAGAGTGTTAAGCAACTGAAAATCATCTACATCTTTGAGTAAGACTTTGAGTAAGACTGGGATCATTCAGAATATAAAGTAAAGGCAAGAAGCTGGATTTGCAGAGATCCTAGAAAGGTCATCACTGTAATTTTTTCCTTCCAACTCTCTCAGAGTTTAGCTCTTGAGACCTCCCAATATATTGTTCTAGTTTTATTTGTGGTATATCTATAATTTAACAATCACAGCGGTTGCTTAAGAAAAGGTAATACAAACCTCAGCAAAGACATCTGCATGTCTTTATACATGTATTTGATGGTTGATGATGTTGTCTTATTTTGAGGCTATAAATGCAGCTAACTCTTCCTGGAATCCATATAGTCCAAAAGTTGAAAATATTTCCTTCACATCAGATTAGTAGCCTATGAAACTTGAAATACTGTTTTATAGATGAGACATTATTTGTTTAAATTAAGATTTTTTGAAAAGTCTATGCGTGCCACAATGCCTTGTTATTCTTGATATATGAATATATTCACTAGCCATGAATAAAATGCTAGCGAGGGTTTTACCTTAAAGCAGAGGAGGAAATTTCCATGTATCTGTGGTCTTCCCCTCAGCTTTCAGAGGTTCAGAGAGCTCTGAAGTAATTCAGAGCTCTGTCACTGGAGAGAATCTCTCTAAAACTACTTTTTCTTCCTTTAAGTTGACAGAAGGATTTGGTAATTATTGTAGTCATATTGGAATTGAAGTAAAAGAAAATCTTGTTACTGCAAGACTACCAAAGATTACCAACTAAAATGACTGGTTTTCTTTTCTAATGGAACTGTCTTTGATCTATTCATTTTGCTTCTTTACCTCTCTGACAATCCAGTTTGTACACTCCTCCTCTCCTGTTCCCACCCCTGTATAGATCTTGCTCGCAACCTATTTCAAAAGTAGGTAGCAATATTGAAGTACTTTCTGCTGTCATGTGTTAATACAGCTCTGGCTAACTACTGAAATAATACTGAAAAAGAAAAAAATAAAATATTCCAGTATCTCCTACAGTATATCTTCTCCCAAGTTTATCACAGTGATAATTTTCATCTTGCTTGTTATGGTCATCTTGTTAATGAAATGAAAATTAAATAGGGGTCACTAACAGTGAGGTTTTTTTGTTTGTTTGTTTGTTTCCCAAAAAGAGAAGAAAAAAAAAGAAAGTGGAATATTCTAGTTCTTGTATATACATGATTCATCTACTTTCTGCATAGACAAATGGACCTGTGCTACTTTATTTTTTCCATTTTTCTCTCTTAATTTATCATGAATGTACAGATACTTTTCATGTTTCCTCTGCATACTTTACTATTTGTAATATTATCTTTTCAAATGCATGAATTTCAACTCAAATTCACCGTAGAGCAGAAAAAAATGAGTAAGGGACTGGAGCATCTATCTTATGAGGAAAGACTAAGCGAGATGGGCCTGTTTAGTCTGGAGAAGAGAAGACTGAGAGGAGATCTGATCAATATGTATAAGTACCTGACGGAAGAATGTAGGGAAGATGGGGCCAAACTCTTCTTGGTTGTGCCCAGTGACAGGGCAAGGGGTAATGGGTACAAGGTGAAACGCAGGAAGTTCTATCTCCATATGAGGAAGAGCTGCTTTGCTGTGAGGGGGACAGAGCCCTGGAACGGGCTGCCCAGAGAGGTTGTGGAGTCTCCTTCTCTGGAGATCTTCCCAACCCACCTGGATGTGATCCTATTGTAGGTGTCCTTGCTTGAGCAGCGGGGTTGGACTAGATGATCTCTAGAGGTCCTTTCCAACCTCAACTATTCTGTGATTCTATGATTCTGTGATTCTGTGAATTCCTTTATATCATATTACATTTAGCAGTGTCTTTATTTTTGCTTTTGGTTCAGTTCATATTAAAAAAAAAAAAAAAA
>VZSV01000074.1:264244-283835 GCA_013398735.1 Nothocercus julius | reverse complement strand
GAAGGAAGGAAGGAAGGAAGGAAGGAAGGAAGGAAGGAAGGAAGGAAGGAAGGAAGGAAGTTTAAAAGTTTATGGAACTACTGTACAAACTTAAGTTAGAAATTTAGATAAGTAATACACTGCTGTCTCCCTATTCACACTTACCCACAGTTGGGTTTGAGGCCACGTGTAGTGCGGGCTTCTTTTACTGACATAGAGTTTGTGTGCAGACAAAATATTTTTCAGCCATATACAGATTTTTCATTCTAAAGCTCAGCACATCATATGACTGGCTTAATGCTCTCCCTGTCCATTTTAACCAACACCTCCCCATTGTTATGTCCTCAGAAGGGACTGTGCAAATGCTTCCTAATCTACTTGGGCAAAATAAGCCCAGTTAGATAAATCTCTTGCTGCTGAATTGAAGGCGGGTAAGCTGACCTTGTCTGCAGCAACCTGTGAAGATTTCATGAGATTCCTCCAGATGGCAAAGTGGTGGGGAGAGCAAACTCCACCAGAATGGCAGTGACAAGCATTCTGGGACAATTACAAAGAATATTGCACCATCTGTTTGCTGTGTAAATATATGTCCACTACCTGCACTGTCAGGGAATAAATGGTATAATAAAAACACACTTCACAAGCAATGTATCCTCTTCAGGAAAAAGTGCTTCTAAACATCTACACTAAAGCACATCTGCTGGCATTGCTGCTGCATCATGTGGTAGAACTCATACTATTTACAAAGAGATGTAACTAGCTGTATTAGCATGGAAGCTTGATTTATCTTTACATTTTCCCCAGTGCACTCAGGAATGTGTCTTATTGTTGGCTCTACAGGCATAGCACAGCCTTACAATAAATATAGTTAGGCAGGTAAAGGATACAGATACTGCTATACACAGGGATACTGATAGAGTTCTGTACAATCAACATCTCCACGTACAACATTTTGGACAACGTGGGAAGTCCTAAAATTGATGTGGAAACAGATAAAATTCTAGAAACCTGCAATTAACAGGTGCTAATCAAGTAATTGTTCTGATCTTCAATATCTAGTTCCTTTCTTAGTCTTTTGTATTACTAATTTTAAAGAGAAACATGAAATAATATATACCCCTAGTTTATGAATGATTTTGCCTTTCCAACAGAAAGGAAAACAAGGCAAATCAAGACAAAATCTGCTTCATAGGGGATTTTAAGTCTGTCCCTCTTCTTCTTGGGGTGCCAAGTTGTCTCCAGCTGAGACCTGTGACAGCAACAGAACAAAAGTGGGGTGACACATTCACTTTGCCAGTAACTCTGCTGATTGAGCCAAGCTCACTGAGTTTGCCTAAAGCAGTCCAGGAGACTGTGAAGGTTTACAGGTCTCTGCCAGCCATATGGTGGCAGCCATATCCAGGTGAGCCTGTATGCCCCTGATCTGAACTGTAATTTCTCAGCTAAGGTGAAACATCAATTTGTGACAAAAGATCTTAGTTAGAAAGCAATATGTAATTTTTTTTCCATTTGATAGCAGAAAATTAGATTGTGTTCCTCTTCCTTAAATAGGTTTCCAAGCCTTCTGCATAGCAGTTGAAGAAGTAGGAAAAAAATAATTATGCAAAAGACCAATTATGTGGTGAAACCTTGCCTTTTTAATAACTGGGATTCTGCTGCACTCAGAACCGTTCTTAATTACATTGTTCATATTTGTGTACATTATCTGCAATTTAATTTAGTTAGGATTACACTAACATAAAATTGGAATCTAAATAAATCATGTTTTTTCTCTTTTTTGACACTCAGCAACAATGATTTATTGCATACATAGATCTATATTGACTTTGCAAGATACCTGTTCTCAAGCGATGCTTGCCTATTTCATCATAAGCAGCTTAACCACCTTTTCAAGACAATTTCTCCTACCTAAATGTTCCTAGCTAAAAATGTGGTACAAAAGCACCTGGAAATCAATCCATCATATTTTAATATAAATCTTAAATTTATATTAAAATATACCAAAATTAATATCCCATACTGAGACAATTCTTCATGTTTTCTAATTAAGTGAAAAACATTTTATGCATTACTAGCTTTCCTACTTTAAATATGGGTGAGTACTGAAATGACTCAGCTGATCAGACACTTTCTGTGAAATGTCACTTGTCCCTTTCTGGATTCCTTTTCTTCATGTATTTCTGGTTCTTACGTTTTAGAGGGAATCCTGACATGTCAGTCACTGCAAGAACAGTAGTGAATAGAATATTGACTGGAGATACAGCTGTCTTATTTCCATCTGAAAGTAGTGTTCTCAGTGAAAATGCATCACTTTAATACCAAACATACACCAAATTTTAGTTATTGAAGGAAGGCAAAGTTTAAATTCTTCTGCTTGGCATTAATCAAATCAAAACAATCAAAGGAACACAAGGGACCTTTTCTGAGCTCATCTATGCCATACCAGCATATGAATTGTTTCAGAAGTACCTGACTATTGGCCATCAATGTCTGTCATAACTTATTCGCCATCATCAGGAAAGTTAACATTAATTTTCACAAGTTTAATTTGGAGGATGCTTTTGAAATAGTATGCCAAAATAATATTCTATGCATTTGTATCATGGGCTGTCTGGAAAAAAAAAAAGAATTCTCAGAAAGAATGTGGCAATATAATTCTTTTCACTCAAGGATTAGCATGCATGAAATTTTGTGAGAAAATCAAATGGATTTTTTTTTCTTAATATAAGTTGTTGCCAGACTACCTCACTATGTAGAGATGTAATATTATAAAGGTACAGTATATTTAAATTTTTACTAGCTGAAGACCTGCCCTCAGGTGAGGTTAGCTAATCTGTATCTGTTTATAGCAGCTGAATATACTGGACATTTGAGCCATATGTCTAATGCTGTGTACAGTCACTCATTACTTTCTTATTCATATATCTATTATTTGTTCAAGCGCTCCCAGATACCATTATGTTTCCATGTCATTACTTGTAGAAGGTTTAAACTGCATGATGAGTCTTCCTTTGCCTGCTAATGGAGACTCTGAACTGCACAACAAATGAAGGCAGTATTTTTCTGTTGGCTGTCAGAATATTACAAAAAACAACAACAACAAAAACAACAAAAGAGTGAGACTGTAATTTTATTTTCTATGGGCAAAAAAGAAAAAAGGAATATTTATATTGATTTTATTGAATATGCCTGCCTGCTATGGACTGGATGGGATGGTTCTCTGACAGAGATAAAAATAGCTCAGTCATTGATATTATCAATTCCTTAAGCAAACAAGTGGTTGTCTGTGTGATTATGTTTCCTATGATATAGATCCACAGTCAAAGTTAGTTTTATGCTGTTTACTGAGCAAGCAATGATGCTTGAACCAGCTACAAATTAACAAATAGAGATATAAAAATAATTTATGTTGGACAGGACCTCAGGAGATCACCTAGTTCTAGATGTTCATCCATCTAGATGACCTCCAGGGTCCCTTTGAAGTAGAACTAACTTAGATTAGATTGCTCTGGGCTTTCCCCAGTCAAGGTTTCAGGATGAAGATCATGCAGCCTATCCAGTCCCAGCTGGAACACACTGGTGACTTTTATTTTTATTTTCCTCTTTATATGCAGTCAGATTACCCCTTTTTTTGTCACTTGTGACAGTTGTCTCTTTTCCTTTCACCATATCTTGCAGAGAAGAGTTTGACTCAGTTGGACTCGATGATCTTGAAGGTCTTTTCCAACCATAATGATTCTATGATGCTGTGACTTTGTCTTCTCAAAAATGCATCCCTTTAGGATCTAGACCCCTTTACTTAGGCTCTACTTAGATTTCCCCTTTCTCTTCTTTCTTCCAGGGTGAAGCAACTTCTCTTCAATAGCTTCTCTTTGGCTGTCAAGTGTCCAGTCCCCTCACCAGCTGCTGGCTCTCAGATGGACATTTGCAATATGCGTTTGCCAGAGGAAATACACCTCATCAAGATGGGAATATTTTAGGAGACTGGATAGACTAATACCAGGCTGTAAAATTAAACTTTGAAAACTAGAGGCCCAACTTGTCAGTAATGCCCAGCTTAACACTAATCAGTGTACTGTTCTCTCTCTCAGAGAAGAAATAGAAATTTTTGCCCATAACCACAAAAAAATAAATATTTTAATATTTGAAAAAAAAAAAAGCTAAAAATTTAGTGCAAGAAATAGTATAGAAATAATTAGACATACAAGTAGAAAAGTCGAGGAGGAGAAAATAAACTAACAGTCATTCACAGTTCAGTTCTTAAGACTATTTAAATTAATCTTCCTCTTACTTAATGAGGTGTAAACAGAAATTACACCACTAAAGTCAGTGAAGTTACAGGGCTGTAAGTATAGATAGAACCGGGACTGCTGTGTAGAGTTAAAGACAACAAGTGATGATTTGCTAGAGAAATTCCTCATTTAAATATATACATATATATATTGTTAGCAAGTATCCTGATGTTCCAGCCTGGTGGGTGGACAAGACGCTGGTATCTTTTCCTTTGCTGGCTACACACATCTTGAAGCTGCTTGGGGAGATACAGTGAATGTGTTCAGGGACATGCGTTTTTGGGTAGCCCTGCAAAGAGGCACATGCAAAACCTGCACACTGTATTGTGTGCCTTGTTGAGAGTGCAGGAGAGAAGCAAGGAGTGATTCTCTATGCATGTTCACACACTTTCCAATCGGTTTTAAAGCACAGTTACTGCAAAATGGACTTTGCTACTATCACTAATTGCAGAACAGCCCAATTACCTGTGTCATTACTGCTGATCTTCACACTAGTTTAGTGACAATGTGCTCTGGTGTGATACTGCACACAGTAATTAAAATTACTTGTAAAAGCTGCATATTATGTCAGCTGATTTCCTGAAAGCTTTTTTTTCTAGATAAAACAATGTTGTGAACTCTGATATTTGAAAGGTGACCAATTCCAAAACAGTAGATATTCTGCTTTTGTAAAATGCGATTTTTCCGGCCCTTCTGTCTAACTGACTATTGGCTATTTTCCACAACTCTATTTGGCTCAGCTTTCTGAATGTTTAAGATGTTGTAAACACAGACATTCATAGTGAATGTCATATAAAACCAGTATGTTTTACTTTAAAGCATTCTATTGTAACAGAAAAAAAATTTTCTGTGTTTAAAAAGACCTAATATTTAAAATCTAATCTAACTAGAAAGACTTTTATTTTTTTTTATCAGAAATAGTGCAAGTATGGTATTTTATTGCTAGAGCACATTCAGAAATTTCTCCCTGAACATATAATTTTTATTTCTTTGTCTGATTCCATTAAGAATGGGAGATTTTCCTGATTCAAATGCTTATTGTGAGCACCTTCTGAATCTATTGTTATGTATGAGTGGAAAGGTGTACGAGATGTTCATCTTCTTGTTATTTATGGCAACTGATAATCTCTAAGGAATATGATCAAGAAACTCTGAGATTGTTGGAAAGGTTAGATGGTGGACCATGTTCCAGTACTAGAAAGAAAAGAGACAAAAAGATATATTTATATGTCTGATAGGTAATAGCATCCAAAAGCATGATACAAGTGCTAAAATGGAAGGAGGAAAAAATATGTCATGATGAGAAATGAAAAAATGACCTAAAGACTAGCCTCGACAGGCAGGTGAAAATCTGAATTCATTGTATAGATTCAAAATTAGTGATACAAAGAAACAAGTGAAGAAATGAACTGTAAGAAAAGGTGATATTTGATTGTGAAGCAATACACTGAGCAGCAGAGTTTGCTATACATATCTGTTTGATATACATATATCTAGCTATACATCTCTCTATATCTACAAACAAATACACAGTATGCATGTATTTTTGCATGATTCATCTGGACGATGCTTAGACCTTTTACCATTTTCCGCAGCTGAGAAGAGATCCATCTTGGTATTATACTAGTCTATCACAAACTTGATTACAGCAGTTATTTCGGGTGTCGTATTAACAGTTTCAGCTTCAGTCTATTTCAGCCAGATTTAGATTGAAGCTGTAAGTTATTATGCATTTCACATTCCCACTGGAGCTGTTATATTTTATAGAGATGTTTATCAGAACACATGCTCTACATCTCAAGTCCCAGACCTAAACAACTGGACTAACAGAAATGGAAGGTCTTCTCTCCTTTCATTTTGACCATAATTCCCACTCTCAACCCCCTCATAAGCCTTTTTTAACAGAGATGTAATTAAAATAGGTGTATGTTTCTGTCAGCTTTCCCAGTTTTTTATTTCACTGAAAGTCTCCTGCTTCGTTCCACATTTTCTAATGTATCCTGAGCCTTTTTCTGACTAAGTAAACTTAGAAAGCTGATTGTTCTCTTTTCTTCTTTGCTACTTTTTGCTTTTAAAATAATTTTAAAGTCTTACTGAAATACTATGGGAACTTTTAGAACAGTTTATAAAAATCCTGAATACACATAACTGTATAATTTAACAGTTAGGAAAAAAAAAATATGAAGAGCAGTTTATGTAAGAAAATCATTCCTGAGAAACAGACTTAAATTTTAATCTAGGGAAAATATCCAAATATTTGAAACAGAAATGAACAATTTAAATATTTGGAATACCTTGTCTCTGCTTAAACCTGAAAATAAATAGTGATTATGACACTTTCAAATTAGCAATAAATAACTTATTAC
The DNA here is from genome assembly GCA_013398735.1 of Nothocercus julius. Taxonomy (NCBI): domain Eukaryota; kingdom Metazoa; phylum Chordata; class Aves; order Tinamiformes; family Tinamidae; genus Nothocercus; species Nothocercus julius. The sequence goes on along the minus strand of VZSV01000074.1, from coordinate 277,198 downwards.
ATACTTACAACTCTTACCCCATGCAGCAAACTTTTCTAAAATATCATTATTTATAAGAAACAAATGTGGCAAGCATTTTTCAAGATGCAGGTACATACGATCCACAAAAAGTTTTTAAATAATATTATTTTGAATTTGATAAATAGCAGACTATCTGTAACCAAGTCCTATTCTTCATACACACTGCCCAGACAAACCAATTTTTACAAGTATAACTTAATTGGCTTATCTCACCTGCAATTCTCTTTGTCCATTTTATGAAATTCAACATTTCAGCTATTATTTCAGCATATTAGCTATGATGGATAAGCCTGTGTCATGTTCTGCATGTATTTGAGACTTTACTCATGGACTACATAATGTGTCTTTCACAATGAGAATTTTCCCATTAAATATTTGAAGGACATTAAAAAAAAAAAAAATGTAATTAGCAAAACTGCAGTCTTCTTGGTTCTCCACCTGCCTCAAACTGAAATGTCTACAATTAGAGATCACGTGTTTAGATGGGAAAGAGGAGAAAGAAGTGAATCCATAATTACAGTGTAAAATGAGAGCAATATACCATGGAAGTGTGGTGTCTTCTGTTTTACATATTGCACCTGCCCCTTTCTGAGAACACTGAAATGCTGTATTACTGGTTCACAGCAGTTGTAATTTTCTCTGCATTACACACATGCACAAACTAGTCTATCTTTTCTTTCATAACATTTTGGTTAGATTTTTCTGATGTTCTCTTAATATTTCCCCCTAATTAACTTTTTTTTTCTCTATTTATCATAAAGCTAAATCTGGCTCACAGATATCTTGAAATACAACTGCTCTGCAAAGTGGCACTAAGAGGACTGCAGGGTTTTGCTTCTTGGGGCACCATAGCAAGAAATAAAATTGTGGATAGAAATGGCTATCTGAGCCCATGTCATTTCCTCTGTGCTAGGAAAGTTGCTCTGAGTGCAACTCTGAGCCACAACCAAAACATTGTGCTTCTTTTTCCTGTTTACACAGTACAGCCTCTAGTAAAAGTGGAAGAATGGTGGCAAAGAAAATGTGCATATAAAGATGCTCTCAGGAGGAAGAGATCATGCAAACACTTCCAGACTGCTTCCAGATCCAAATCATGTGGACTTGGCTTCTCATATCTTCATGAGGTGAAAGATCACTGTTCAAGATCATGTAAATAGGTGAATTTTCCTGTTTTTCAGATTTTCAAAAAAGAAAACTTTCAAAATCGTAAGTGTGAGTTAAGGACATATGTCTTCCTCACTTTCACTGAGAAGTACTGAACATCTATAGCAATTTTGAAAGTCATCTTCACAGAGATCATAACATTTTGTAGCTCAGTGAACTCTTTTCCAGGGTTGGTGCAGAAAAAATTACAAGTTAACCTGGACTGAGTTCAGATTGAGTTTTATGCCAGAAATTGGCTAGGAAAATCTTTCTGAGATGCCCAGTAGTTCTTATGGATGTGTTTGTCCTGTGCTGATATCATCCATAACAGAAAGTTCAGATATGAAAGCATGCATATATGTACACAGACTTTTTTTTTTTTTTTCTCTCTGGTTGTCCAGTTTTCTCAACATCATGTACAATGTATGTCACACCCACTGAGACTGCTTCAGCATGTTTTTAATTCTTTTGCATCTCTTTCCGTCTTTCTGTCAACAGTTCACAGGTTCTTGGGAGCTGGGAAGAGGCAAACTATCCATCATCAGCTTAGAGACATATACCAGTCCTATAGTGTGCCAGGTTTGTATGATGTGGCCTTGCTGGTTCTTTTAGTATTACTAACAGCACATTGTCTAAAAAAGAGAAAGATGTATAGGCACTTTTAGTACAGTAACTGTCTGACTGAATACAGACAGTTCCAGCTGTAACACAGTGACACACTGATAATATTAATGCAACAAGGCCTCACAGTTAAAGCAACAGAACCTAAATTTTAAGGGATTTCTCCCACTAGCTTGTGAAGTTACTATTCTGCATTTCCATTTTTTCAGTAGTAAAATGATTCTAATGATTTGGACTTGCTTTATCAAGTGCTTTGTGTAGGGGGAAGGAGATGTCTAAGAGAAAGGTGAGCTTGATATAGAATGGAGGTGCCCCTAGGGTTACTTTCAGTTTATACATTTTTTAATGTATAATCCAAGAAGAACCTCTGGGGTTGGTTGCTTTGCATCTGGAATGTGTCATAAGGTGTCTGGCACACTGGAGCCAGTGCAGGGTCCTCATTAAGTGTTAGGGAGGCTGTGGAAGGAGATGTCCCAGCTGAGAGATGCACTGATTCAACTCATTATTGGCCTTGGGTCTCAGTAGCATGCTCTTTAATCCTGGTATTATATGACTACTGATTGAAATCAGAGTGCTTCATGGATGTCAGGACCACTCTGTTGCCCATTGTACTATAGCTTGAAGCTAAATATGTGTGCATATTCTTTTTGATGTGTGCTTTCTAAATTCCATGTTGTACAATCCACATGACAAAGATTATTAGTTTGTATCCCTCTCCCTTTTTCATCTCAATCATTTTCTGTCTTTGTAGCCTAGGTAATCATATGTGTTTATTTTATGAGATTTCAGTTCATCTGGAACTTTCTTCCCTCCTCCCACCAAAACAAAGAAAATATTTCATTCAGGTGGGAACTTGACCATACAAAGCACTAAGAGCCCCTATAGGCCAAGGACTAAAGAAGCTTTGGTTTCTCCTATAGGAAACAGCATTAGCTTTATGAAGCTTTTTTTTTTTTAAATCCAAAATGTGTTTTAGCATAATGAAGCCTTCTGATGGCACACACAGCCTTGAGGCAGGCTCCATGGCTTCCTCTGTAACACACCAGAGTAAATAAGTGGATGCTTAGAAACAGAATACATAGAAACTAGCATAGCACAATACATTTAGCTGTTGCATGCCATAAAGAAGTGCCTGTGTAAGGAAATAGCAATTTCCTCAGGCCTAAACACAGCTAATGTAACACTACTTTACATGAACTTTATTTAGATGAAAAGGTCAAGTACTATATTGTCTCTTCTCTCTCTCATATTAAGGAAAATTTCATCAGAGTCAGGTGTACTGATGTAATGCTTTCCTCTGTCCAGTAAAGGACAGCCTCTCTGTCCTTTTCATAAAATAGCTCAGTGATTAATGTGAGTTCACTCAGTTCCTCCTGTCCAGGATCCTTCAAGATTTTAATTAGGGAGCACGAAGTTTAAAAATTGTGAGACTATGAAGGGTGAGGCCCAAGACTCCGGACAAGTACTGAAACATTTTACAAAGCCTCAGAAAAGAACAATTCCAGTGATAAATGTTTCTTCTTTAAACTAGGCAGCCACAATTGTTTCATGAGCCCTTAACCTCATGAAATTTCTGAAGAAAGTATAGCTCATCAACCTTTTAACTTATTCAGGCTTCAGGCATAGCTCGTCACACTCCTATCAGATCTAAGAGGACCTGTGAGGGCACTGGTACAGGGTAAAGGGAAAGTTACCAGTACGTTATTAAATGGGGGACTCCAGGGCATGCCAAGTTGGAAGAGCAAATTAAAAAGCAAACAGGAAAGTTTGTTTTCAGCAAGAAATGATTTGAAACTCTCTGTACTTCCTCAGCACCTTCTCTTAAAGTAATAATTACTCTTCTGTTCAAATAGGGAGGGAAGGTTAAGAATGATTCAGGCTGAAGAACAATGTTGGCACAAGAACAAATGGGTATCAACTGGCTATTAAAATGCTTAGGCTGGAATAAAAAGATGATTTCTAATTGTCAGAGGAAGAAGGTCATAGAATAGCTTCCCTAACAGAGGTGAGGAAGAAAAAAACTTAATGGTTGTAGGACAGAACTTGATGTAATTTATGATTGGAATTTTAAGATTTGACTGCCTGACCAAAAAATCCCTCCCAATCTGTTACTCATTCTCACTGCCGTAGTTAAAACATCCTTGTCCAAAAAAAAAAGATATGCTGTAAGTTGCCCTATTTAACATATAGAATGCAGATGGAAGAAAAAGTCTGAAAAAGGTCTGCCTGGATAGTGCTTTTGAAAGAAACAATGACAGAAATTTATAACAAAGAAGATGAGGTAAAAGTACTTAAATCTCTCAAGTGCTCTTTATAGTTTTGGAGCAACTCCACTCATCATCCTGCGCTAGGACAATTTAGGAAGGGGTGGAGAAGCTGAACTCTGCCCTCAGCATTCAGCATTCACCTACACCAGTTAAAATCAAAACTAGGCCTTTGTTTCAAGACTTGGTACTTATACCATGAACCTGATTTCCTTTTCTGCTCTAACAAGACATTGGGAAGGTTTCATTGAGAGGAAGACTTAATCAGCTCCAAGGAAAGATTTTTGCTGATGCTCTAAAGAAGATGAAGATTACAACATCGCTGAGCATGGAGGAGGATTTGGTGTGCTTTTTCTGAAATGTGGCTGCTTTGGAAGAGATAGATTAACAGGCAGAATATTATTGAAATGACTGTCATTATGCAAAGCCATAGAAATTAACTGCACTTATCGGGACTTCACTCTATCTACTCCCATGCATGCATTGCTTCTGCATTTGTTGTTGCTGCCACCAGACATGGCTTCCCTTCTACAATAATCTTTCTGCTTTTGCTGCCTTGGAACTTTATGAAACTTTGTGGGATATGTGACTCCAGTGAATACCAGGAGACTAGAATATTGGACATTCTTTCCGAAAGCATACATATACTTTCCCTCAATATTATGAAATTTGGTAAGATATTTTCCGACTTAGGAATCACAGAATTGCAAAACGGCTGAGGTTGGAAGGGACCTCTGGAGATCATCTAGTACAACTCCCCTGCTCAAGCAGGGTCACCTAGAGCGCGTTGCACAGGATCACATCCAGATAGGTTAGGTTTTGAGGATCTCCAAAGAAGGAGGCTCTACAACCTTTATGTTTCACTGGTCTGTCACCCTCACAGGCAAGGCTTTCCTCATACTTAGTTGAAACTTGGTGGCTGTTACCTCATCCTGTTGCTGGATGCTACCGAGTAGAGGCAGGTCTTGACAGCCTCTGTTAAGGCATTGGCATACACTCAAGAGATGATATGTGAGCCTTCTCTAGGCTAAACAGGCCCAGCTTTCTCAGCCTGTCCTCGTGGAACAGATGCTCCTGTCCCCTAATCATCTTCATAGTCTTACGCTGGACTCTCTTCAGTAGCTCCATATACTTCTTGTACGGGGGAGCCCAGAACTGGAAACAATATTCCAGGCGCAGCCCCACCAAAGTTGAGTAGAGGGACAGGATCCCCTCCCTTGACCTGCTGGCAGCACTCCTCCTGATGCAGGCCAGGATCCCATTGGCCTTCCTGGCCACAAGGGCACACTGCTGCCTCATGGTTAACTTGCTGTCAACCAGGACTCCCAAATCCCTCTCCTCAGAGCTGTTTTCCAGCAGGTCAGCCCCAACCTGTCCTTGTGCATGGGATTACTCCTCCCTAGGGAGCAGGACCCTGCACTTGCTGTTGTTGAGCTCCATGAGGTTTCTCTCTGGCCAAATCTCCAGCCTGTCCTGGTCCCTCTGAATGTGAGCATAGCACTCAAGAGCATCAGTCCCTCCTCCCAGCTTTGTATCATCTGCTAACTTGCTAGATTGCATTCTGTGTCCTCATCCAGGTCACTGATGAATAAATTGAACAGTACTGGACCCAGAAGTGATGGCTGGGGACACTGCTAGCTACAGGCCTCACAACAGGCTTTGCACCACTGAGCACCTCACTCAGCACTGGCATTTAACCTGTTCTTAATCTACCTCACTGTCTGTTCATCTAACCCAGACTTCCTGATCTTTCCTATCATTGGTTATTGTGTGGGAGACAACATCAAAAACCTTGCTGAAGTCAAGACAGACAACATCCACTGGTCTTCCCACATATACCCAGAATATCTATGAAGCCTATGTATTAGAAAAATATCTATCCATGAAATCAACTGTATCAAAATATTATGAGTTAGTGGCATTGTGGACCTAATGGCTCTAATTTGAAAATACATCATACACATCCAACAGCCTGAACAATCATCAACAGCTGTTGAGGAGACCAGTTATATTTGAATATTCAATAGAGATATCCAAAAACAATGTATTCAGCCTGCTATGTTGTAACAGATATCAAATTTATTTCAATATCTTGGGACTTGAGTCTGTTTTGTTATTGTTTCTTCTGTGTCTCTGGTTGACTTTATGTAAGTTTGAAGTTCCTGAGTCTTCTCCAGGACTATATCACTATATACTGGTCTATACAGGATCTATTCACCTTTTATTTTTCTCACGTAAATACTCACAGATTATTTCATAACTCAATATATCCAGTGGAATGACACCAGAATAAAATTATCCATTAGATTTTTAGCCAGCAAGGTCAGATTTGTTTGGAAAAGACAAAAGTAGTGTCATTTTCACTGTCTACACTCCTCTTTATAATTTCTAGCATTCAAAACGTTAGAAACACTAGAAAATTCAACATGTTTATGAGTGATACCTTTTGCAGATAACTCTGTAAGAATTACAAGAGAGAAGTAAGGTTAAAAACATTGCAAACACATAAAAATATAAACAAATATTTTAAGCAGAGGTTTAGAATAATAAGCCTAATTTGTTTCACATACCTCCCATAAATTTCTTTTAGTCTAGCATTTTACTCCAGCTCACTTTTCTTTCTGTCCTGCAGGCATTCCTTCCATATGGTTTAACAGATCAAAGTTACATCTACACAGTCAGGAAGCCTCAAATGGTATTTTTATAGTGTTTTCCATAGTTTACGGGAGGAGATACATGAAGGAAGTTAAAATATTTTATATTATGATTTTTTTCTACCTGAGAATGCTGTAAGATGAGCCTTATTTATTTATTTATTTGGAAAGAGATAATGTAAGTAGCTGCAATACTCTTATTTCATGCCAGCTCAGCTTAAAACTAATATAAAACTGTATCTTTTTTGAAAAATAAAATAATATATATAAAATATAAGATATTTATGATAGTTATCTTTATTTATTTATTTATTTTTTTAGCTTCCAAAGCATTGGTCTCCATACTTATCTGATCCTAATTATGAACTTCATGCAGTGAGGTACTAGCTGAAGATTTACAGTGTATGGGGGCGTGTGGAGGAAAATTCAATATTACATTATAGTGTGGATACTTTCAGATATTCTTTTCCTTCTTCTGATTAGACAGAGACTTCTGCTGTACATATATACAACTTTGAAAGTATGTGAGGTCAAAGGAACTCTGTATACAATAGAAGCATTTTGCATACCTGGGGCCTATGCCTAAAATGCTCCTCAGGCTCCGAATTTTAACTAAATTTACACTCACTCCATTATGAATTTTATTTGTTTTTCTATTTTCCATGAATATGCCTGATTTCCTCAGGGTTAGCAATATTTATAAGCAGTTTGTCAAATAATGAGTCAGCTAAGATGTAGGTTTCAGCCATTACTGGTCAAATTTTCCAAAGTCCATACTTGTATACTAATTTCATATGTTGCTCAGCTAAAGAATTCATTTATGTTCTTCAGCCAACACAGTAAACATACTTCTAGAATTATATTAATTAATAATATACTCCAAAAATAAAGTACTAAAGCTTGTAACAGGAAGTATAATTATGAAAATTATGACATTTATTTGAAAAGATAATATTGCACTCAAATTAAGAAGCATAGTTTACAGGACGTTTTTACAGAGTGTAGGCATAATAAGTTGAGAGAGGTACAGGAATCAGGCTAAGATTCAGAAAGGAAAATATGTTTTGCTAGGCAACAGTGCACAAGTGAGGAAAAGAGAAATTAAGAATTAAGAGAAAAATTGATCTTGGACAAGTATGTTGCCCATGAAGTATATCATTCTGAGTTTGTTTGTTTGTTTGTTTTAAGTCTGACTTGTACACTGCACTTCTCTTCCTACTTTCAGTAGCAACGCCGGTTACGAACTGCAAGAAAAGAGACCACAGAGTATGTGAATTTAAAAGTGCTTCATTTCCAAACTCCACTTCCTTTCTTCAGATTTTTGTGTTGATTCCTTTACAATCTATACATTACAAAATATGGCAATATTATATATTACAAAATATGGCAATATGTACAAAAAATATTTATACATTACAAAAAGGGAATATATGTACCAATGTGGATCGTAAAATAATCATGAATAATGATGAAGCAATAGCAGAAGGGAACTAGAATGAAGCCTTCATGAGATGCCATGCTTTGAATTATATCTTTGTTACTTGGTCCTTTTGTCCTGACATGAATACCTACTTCTCTGTATTCTGCATTTTAGTCCATCACTCTCCAAAAAATGGGCAATTTTTACAAGCTTGTGATGGATTTCTGCAGGTTGGCAAAATGGTAATTTGTTGCTTTTCACTGAAAGTGCACTTTCACAAACTAGGAAATTAGCCAATAAAATGGCTACCAGTGGCTTTGCATACTGAAATCCACCTACTTTAAAAGGCCAGAACATTTGTTAAAGGCACCTAATGAAAAAGTTTTCCTCTAGAAGCATTCAGTATGGCATAATTTCTGTATTTTTCTCCATATTTTTTATTTTCCTGTTTATTTTCTTTCTTTTGTATGAACACAGCCTTCTCAAAATTCAGAAGTTTCAGACACTCAATCACCAACACATACATTTAGGAAATCTTGCCTTCATGAGAAAGTTGGCGTATCTCAGACATCAAGTAGCCTTTAAAATTTCCCTTATCTGTTGCATTTTCTAGTGCATTAGTGCAAAAATTAGTGCATTTTCTAGTGCATTCTTTACTGCATTAAAGGAACTAGCACATGAAAAAAAAATGTGTGAACAAAACTGTGTGAACAGTTTCAACAGATAAAGAGTAGAATTTTACCAGAGTAAAAGCTGCATTTTTGGGACACACCATGCTCTTACCGTTTACTATGTAGTGTCCTGCTACATTTTGTTGTTTGTTGTTTCCTGTGTGTAGATTTACACTTGAAATCCTGACCCTATATTTCCTTAACCTCTTTCCCTTTTAAAATGATACCAGTTTAGAAAGGCAATGTTTCACAGCTGATATGAATTATAGAAATTACAAGGGACATCAATGGTTTCATTATAGATCCCTGACCATGATCATATGGTCCTGGCAACTCCTGCGAGCTGCCGTATCACAGAAATGCAAGGCACAAGAATACAATTAAAACTGACGGTTTTGAATATAGCAATCCTAGCTAAAGCTAGTAGTGGTGTGTGCATATTGGGTCAAGGGGGGAAGGATTCCTTTCTTGACAAGTTTTCTCCAAGAAAACCAATTAGCAAGAATGACATTTCAGGATACTTCTCACATCATGGGAGAGCTTGAACATGCTGGGATCCATTTTCCTCTACTGCTGGAACTAACTATTTGAAGCACGTTGTTAAACACTTTACCTCTGAGTAACAACAAAGAACATGTTTTGGGAGATGAAGTCTACTTGGAAAATCTCTATAGAGAAAAGTGGATGTCTGAAGTACTGTGATCACGATTCCTGCAAAACACTGAATCATCTCTATTGGAAGTCAATAACATGTTTGACCAGCATATGTTGGGTAAAAACACATTTTGAGTGTTTAAATTACACTAGTGTCTTTTTGTTTCCTCAGATGCTTAAATAAATTTATGGCCATTGAGCCTAACAAATCATTTGGGGCATAAAGTCCTAGATTCACTTTCTTCTTCATTATTTATAACTTTCATAGCCAGGCAGACCTATTAAATAAACCAGTTTAACCCCTTGGATAGAAATATAATTTAACAAGCAGGGCTTATTTCAAATACTTGTATCTCTGTATGTTTCAAATATTTGGTAATAAAAATAATTTTGGTGTGGAAAGGCACATATTCATCAGTAAGAATCATAACAGGCTCTCAATAAAAATTTGAGAAGTAGAAAATAAATAAATAAATAAATAAAGCAATGCTTTCTCCTACAATGTGTTCATTTTATATTTGTAACTTAAATGATGACTAAACATGATAAGCAGACATATGCATAGAAGGAGACAAGAAAGAAAATCAAAACCAAAAACATTCAAGATGTTAGACTATTGAAATTATTTTCTTGTCACCATAACAGTCAAATTTAATTTGCCAGCGATGCTTTCCGTGATACTTTATTCCTCAGTTCAGTAGACAGCAAAAGCAAACTAGATGTGTATTGGAACCCTTTCTGTGCATGGTTTAGTTAAGAATAACATGAGGACATGATGCCGGTGGGAAAGACTGACAGCTTTCAGCTGGAGAATGTCTGTGTGCTCAGATCTGCTGTTTAAGAGGCAGAAAGGAAGAGGCCAGGTGGCCAATGTCCTCCACAAGTTCTGTACCTTGACATAGCATGGATATTGTAAACAAAGAAGAAAATGCATTTATGCATGCTGGGCACAGTTCAGAAAAAGATAAATATTTAAAAATTTCTCCAGAATACAGCACGGTGTCTTTTCTTCTGTTTGTAACTGAAATGGTATCACACCTTTAATTTATTTTTTGCTGTTGGTTACCACTAAAGATATTTTTTCATTGGGAGAACAAATTTTCAAGCCCAAGGATAGTGACCATGCCCTGATAGGATCTGGAGAATTTTTGTTTCTCTTCCACCTCAATTAGATTTTAACTATAATAATAATAAAATTAAATTAAAATTAATAAAATTAACTGATTAATAATAATAAAATTTAAAAAAAAAAAAAAAAACAGTCATAAGTTGTAAGGGAGTTACAGAAATTATCTGGTCTGACCCTCCTGCTAAAGCAGGTTGGTTTTTTTGTATCTCCAAGAATGGTGACACCATCTCTTGGGAAACCTGTTCCTGTGTCCAAACACCAATGCAGAAAAAATGTATTGCCACATTCAGAATAACAAAGCCTGGATCCACTTAATAATCTTCATCAATATTTTCATCGTTTGAATGCTCTTGTAAATTTCTCCTGCAGTTTCATTTACCAGCCCTCTGTTTTCTAGAGAGTAGCTTGTATCACTGATAATTTATGTACTTTGCCTTATATTTTTAAACAGGGCTGGTGGTTTTGAAAGTGTCTATGCACATTTTCTGGTTTACAGACTGCTTCAAAACCCCAGCTTTCTCATTCTGTATACTCAGCCCTTCTCATCATACTACAATGCTGTCTACATCAAAATCGTGTTTTACCTGTGGATGGTTTCCAGTGCAAGACATCATCATGGGATAACTCAATTGAGAAGCCTCATACTAATAAAGACTTTAATGGGAGTGTAGTCTGCTATGATGCTCTACCACAACAGTCAGATTCATTTGACAGACTCTACACTAAAAAGTTGTATAAGATCTTGTCATTATTGAAGTCTCTGTAGTTCTGTTCATAGAAGATCCAATTCTCTCTGATATTTTTGTATTTCTGTATTCAGAAAGCTATCATACAGTCAAGCTATTACATTTAGTGTCTCATCTCTTTTCATCCCACCTTTTTGTAGATATTAGTGTATTCCTTAATGCCATTTGACAGACGCAAAATATTTTCATTTAAGATGGGCCTGAGATCTTGCAGTTTAATTTTAATGAGAACAGGCTGTTTGACTTTTCATTAAAATTTGTATCAAAATCTGAAACTAAATAGGCTTGCATTTTGCTGTGAGTTTCCTGGACACCTTCACTTATTCCTTTATAACAGTTTATTTTCCTCTCACTACTTTATCTCTGAAAAACTGAATTTTATTAAATTGCAACAGAATTATGCAAACACAGCAAGTTGAGACTTCTAATAGAATGTGAGTTTTCGCCAAGACCAGGAAAAGCAATCAAGGCTCATAAAATGTGTCATTAGTAGATTAAAGAAGAATGTTAATGGTGCATTTATCATTCATTATTAGAGAGAATAGGAAGCTTCTACCAGCTTTTAATGATAAGAGAAATGTGTTTGTACTTTCTCTTTTTATTTCCTTTTCTTTTTTAAAAGATAAATAATGTCCTAAATCAATGTTTCTCTAAGGGTTGTACAAAACAACTAAAACACTTTTTGTCATTAAGTATCTAAAGATTTCATTACAAAAACAACAATAACAGAGTAAAAGCAGTGTAATTATGACTGTGATAGAGAGAAAGAGGGAGAGAAACAACAACAAAACAATAACAGGAGGCAAGTATAATGAGCTTTAAATATATGTTCCTTAGTTTCCAGAGAGCCTGAAGCAATAGCAAGTCTGTGAATTGTTCTGCACAATTTGGCTGGTGTCACTGAAAATTACTTACTCGTCAAAATACACAGAAAAAGGAGAGGAACAAAGAAATAAAAATTTGCAACACACTTTCAAAATGAGCTTTATGTGCACACAAGTATACAAGCACACAAGACAAGGTAACTAAGGGACTGCAGAATATTTTTATGAGTTGATCATACTAATTTGAAGATAAAATGGTTATATATAAAAGATCTATCCTTAAACTATTTTGCTCAATTGCTAAATAATTGTTGTTTGTGTTCATTATCAACAGGTACCTCTAAGAAACTGATGTATTGGAAAGAAAGCCTACTGAAGAGTAAAGTTTTCCCAAGTTCTCTTTACAACACAGCTTATAGTGTGAATGACCACACAGGTTTTGGAACAGCAGAACTTCATTAGAATGAAAAAAGTTCAACAACCTGTTTGTGTTTAAGATGGATATATAACATTCAAAGGCAGAAATTAGTGTAACAAAATTTCTCAGAGACAGCACCAGTAGAAAAAGAAGTAATATAATTCTGTCCTTATGGCAGTCTGGAACAAGCAAATCAGAGGGATTCTGTTCTTAGGTCTAAAGTGATAAGATTTTTATCAAAAGAGCAAACATCAGGCAGGAAAATAACTTACTCATACTACAAGACTCCTCAACATTTTTTGAATTTTCTGTACCAAACAAGTACTATATATCAGTAAAATAGAGAAAGACAAAGAGAGAGAGGAAGAGGACAAGAAAGAGAAGGAAGG
>VZSV01000074.1:245835-258355 GCA_013398735.1 Nothocercus julius | reverse complement strand
TGAGGGAAGGATGGCAGACCAGAACTATGGTCCTGCTCTCTGGACAGCAGGCCCAGCAAAGCCTTACCCTTTTGGTCAAGAGAAGGGCTCAGAGGAGAGGAAGAGAGCTGCTCTGTTGACATGGCAAGTTTGTAGGTCAGGGGCAGAGGCACCAGCACAAAACTCCCAAGGGGGGACTGGGCATGAGAGAGCCCCTCTGCCACAGCCTTGCTCGAGGACCCCTGCGTGTCCTTTCATCTCCCTCCACCTTGGTGAGCAGGGGCTGTTACACAGCCTCCATTGGTACACAAGCACAGCACAAGGAGACTTGACTCTCTGTGTTCTAACCTGAGGTTTTCGGGGCCCAGTCAGGCAGCTCCATGTGGCCTTCAAGGGTAGCATCAAATAAAATTTCTCTTATATGGAGCACCTCCTGGCAAAATACAAAATAAAAATACGAAAGCACCACTTGTGGCAGCTCAGTAGGACTAGCAGTCCTAGCACAGAAGAAAGGGGAGAGTCTGGGTCAGAGAATGTAACACAACCTGGTGCAAAGACCTGGAAGGCTCAATACTTTCTGAAGTGTTTCCGTGTCTTGGCAGGACTCCTCCCCATCCAAAACCCCTTTCACAGAATAGAGCATCACCTGCTTCACCCGGCTGATCTCTATACATAGATTGGCCAACTCATTCTTCAGCATGTGCATCTGGTGCTCTTGCTGCTTCGGAAGAGTCCTCAAGTCCCTGCAGACAGCAAGAAGCAGCTGTTAAAAAGCTGTCCAGCACCTGCAGGGAGCATCCCAGCTCAGATGAGAGAAATTGTCTTATTGTTTGGCCTTCAGCCCTGGGCTTATCCAGGTCAATAATTCTTGAAAGGGAAGAGCTTTTCGTGAGAAAAGCCACTACGACTGCCAGGCCTTCCTGCAGATGCTCCTCGAGGAAGGCCCAGCAGAAGTTGCTGCTTCACACTGGCAAAGGGAAGCTTGGCAGAGCTTCCCTCTTCAGAGAATGGGAAGATTTGGGGATGTATCCAGCCACAAACAGCACCTCTGCTTTTAGGAGTTACCTGTCCTGTAACAGCTGTCAATGGCCTGTAGCACTATTTTCCCTCCAAAACTCTAAGCCAGCAGTTGTAAAATATAGTACTGTATCTGGAGATATTCAAAAGGGACTTGGGCATGATCCTGTGCAACATGCTGTAGGGGACACTGCTTGAACAGAGGGGTTGGCCTAGATGATCTCCAGAGGTCCCTTTCAACCTCAATCACTCTGTGATTCTGCCTTGGAGTGCTTGACCTGACCAGTGATTTCTGCAGGTGGCAAGCAGAGCCATGGTGCAGTTGGAAAGTTGGCCTTGCTGCCAACTTTCCAACCTTGCTGGTAAGCAAGTTGGCCTTGCTGCTTTGGGGATCCTACCCCCAAACTCTGTCAGGTTCCAGCTTCTTTCTGAAAGTACTGGGGGAATCTTAGTCCAGCACTAGGTGATGAAGGAGAAAGAAAGGCCTTAGGAGCATTATCTCTTTTGGCTTTATTAGGAAAAGATTGGTACGGGGAAGAGAAAGGGGAAAGGCCAAGGAGGAACTCAGTGTGTGAAAAAAAGAAATGGGCTACTTTTGGGGAGTCTCAAATAAGGGATGTTGCAGAGAGACTGCCAAAGCATGTCCAGGCATCTGACTTATCTCCTGTTACTTTTTCATGTGGGCACTAATGATCCCCTGGGGAAACTGAGAAACATCAAACCAAATAAGATTTCAGAGTCCTAGGAATTGCAGTCAAAGGTCGGGCGCCCAGGTTGTGTTCTTCTCTATCCTGCCAATTGTAAGAGACTGTTGTGGATTGTGTTTGTCTCGACATTGTTGCCCTACCATTTAGGACTTCTTGACCTAGGCATCCCATCTATCAGCTCAAGGTGTCTTATCTCTACACAATTTACACCTTGGCATCCCACCTCTGGGAGGACTGGGATACCTCCATACAATTTACGACTTCTTGGCATTGACATCCTGTCTCCGGGAAGACTGAGATATCTTATCTCCATACAATTTACAACTTCTTGGCCTTGGCATCCTGCTTCTGGGAGGACTGTGGTATCAGCTCCAGATGTTTTATCTCAATCAGCGCGAGACCCAAACAATGGTCAGCAGTGTCTACGGAGCGACGATTGCACTCAAGTTGGATGAAGCGGAGCATCAGAACACACAGAAAGTGGGCGGACTCTTCAAGAACAGGGACCTAAGAGAACTGTGTATTCCCCCACGAGTGTGCAGCTTCTTCCGGGGCACACGGCTTCCTTCCCTGAACATCACCTGCACCGAGGCACCAAGACAGCTGTACCTGCACCGAAGCGGAGCCAACAACACTTAGCTGCACTGGTGGTGGTGGTAACTATAATCTTGCTGCATCTCTCCCGATTGCTTGCTTTTCTTTCCCTTTTCCTTCTTCTTCCCTCTGTCCTATCGTGCTTGTGAGAATAAAGCTTACAAGGCTGTATGGCATTTGACCATGTTTGCGTCTTAGTCTTGCTCTTGGGATCGTATCAAAACCTCCCCGGACACCGGATCGGGACACCAATGAGGGGAATGGATATGAGGAGGAAAAGGTGGATATTACAGGTTAAAAACTGACTGTGCCGCTGGTCTTGGCAACAGGGTTTCGGCTTCTATGACCATGGGACTCTGAAGATCACCGGTTAGTGGGGAATGACGACAGCCACCTCAGCAAGAGGGGCATGCGAGTCTTTGCCAAAAGGTTGGCCAGCCTGGTTAGGAGGGCTTTAAACTAAGCAAGAAGGGAGAAAGGAAATGTTATATGGACAGAGCAATCAGTGTCATGCAGCCGAAGTCAGAAGACGTCCAGTGGGAGTATGGTACTGGGGAAGTGAGTATAGGAGATGATTATAGAGGGTCCTCTTTCACCCCTTCTGGGAAACCTGCAGGCTCGATTACTTCCCTTAAATGCCAGTAAACCAATGCACACAGCACGGGGAATAAACAGGAGGAACTGGAGATCTGTGTGCGGTCCCAGCATCATCATCTCATTGGAATTAAAAAGACATGGTGGGATAGCTCACATGATTGGAGTGCTGCCATGGAAGGCTATGTGCTTTTTAGGAAGGACAGACTGGGAAGGCAAGGTAGTACAATTGCTCTTTGCGTGAGAGAGCAACTGGACTGCATAGAGCTCAACCTGGAGGTGGATGACGAGCGAGTTGAGAGCTTGTGAGTAAGGATTAGAGGGCAGACTAATGTGGGAGACACCATGGTAGGCGTTTGCTACAGGCCACCTGATCAGGATGAGGAAGTCGATGAGGCCTTCTACAGACAGCTGGAAGTAGCCTCACAGTCACAGGCCCTGGTTCTCATGGAGGACTTCAACTTCCTTGACATGACTGGAAGGACAACACAGCCAGGCACAAACAGTCCAGCCAATGAGGATAGGTGGGCTACTGTACCTTGTACTAACAGAGAGGGATATATGAAAGTGGGGGGTAGCACTGGCTGCAGTGATCATGTGTTGGTTGAGTTTAGGATCTAACGAAAAGGAAGCAGGGCTGTAAGTAGATTTGCAACCATGGACTTCAAGAGGGCCAACTTTGGCCTCTTCAGAGACCTCCTCAGAAGAATCCCATGGGCTAGGGCTCTAGAAGGAAGGTGAGGCCCTATAGAGCTTGTTAGTATTCAAGTAGCAAGCAGCACTTCCTCCATGTTCAGGATCAGTGCATCCCTTTGAGTAAGAAGTCAGGCAGAGGGGCTGGAGGCCTGCATGGATGGACAAGGAGCTGCTGGTAAAACTCAAAGAAAAGGGCAGCATACAGAAAGTGGACAAAAGGACAGGCCCCTTGGCAGGAGTATAGGAATGTTGTCGGGGAATGCAGGGATGCGATAAGGAAAGCTAAGGTACAATTGCAATTAAATCTGACAAGGGATGTTAAAAATAACAAGAGCTTTTTCAAATACATCAGCAGCAAAAGGAAGATTAGGGAAAAATGTGGGTCTGCTGGTGAACGGAATGGGTGCCCTGGTTACCAAAGACACAGAAAAAGCAGAGCTTCTTTGCTTCATTGTTTACCAAAGGCAGCCCTCTGGAATCCCAGACCCTAGAGACAAGAAAAGAAGGATGGAGAGAGGAAGACTTGCCCTGGGTAGAGGAAGACTGGGTCAGAGAGCAGTTGACACCCACAAATCCATGAGCCCTGATGGGATGCACTCCAGAGTGCTGCGTGAGCTGGTGGATGTTATTGCTAAGCCACTCTCCATCGTCTTTGGAAGGTCCTGGAGAACGGGGGAGGTGCCGGAGGACTGGAAGAAAGCCAATATCATGCCGGTCTTCAAAAGAGGCAAGAAAGAGGACCCAGGCACCTACTGGAAAAGCGATGGAACAGCTCATTCTGGCAGTTGTCTCCAGGCATATGGAGGACAAGAAGGTGCTCAAGAGTAGTCAGCATGGATTCACCAAGAGGAAATCATGCTTAACAAACCTGATAACCTTATGTGACGGAATGACTAGCTGGATGGATGAGGGGAGAGTGGCGGATGTCATCTACCTTGACTTCAGAAAGGCTTTTGACACTATCCCTCACAGCATCCTTCTGGGCAAGCTCCGGAAGTGTGGGTTACATGGGTGGATGATGAAGTGAATTGAGAACTGGCCAGATGGCAGAGCCCAGAGGGTTGTGATCAGTGCCATAGAGTCTAGTTGGAGACCTGTAGTTAGCAGTGTTCCCCCATGGTCCATCCTTAGTCCAATGCTGTTCAATTTATTCATCAATGACCTGCATGAAGGCACAGAGTGTCCCGTCAGCAAGTTTGCTGATGATACCAAACTGGGAAGAGTAGCTGACAGCCCAGAGGGCTGCAATGCCATCCAAAGGGACCTGGACAGACTGGATAACTGGGCAGTGACAAATCTTATGAAATTCAACAAGGGCAAGTGCAAGGTCCTGCACCTGGGGAAGAATAACCCCAGTCACCAGTACAGGATGGGGACTGACATTCTGGAGAGCAGCACTGCAGAGAGGGACCTGGACATCCTGATGGAAGACTAATTGACCATGAGGCAGCAGTGCCCTCGTGGCCAAGAAGGCCAATGGGATCCTGGAGTGCATTAGGAGGAGCGTCTGCAGCAGGTCGAGGGAGGGGATCCTGCCCCTCTACTCAGCCCTGGTGAGGCCACACCTGGAGTGCTGTGTCCAGTTGTGGACTCCCCAGTACAAGAGGGATGTGGAGCTGCTGGAGAGAGTCCAGCGCAGGGCTATGAGGATCATCAGGGGCCTGGGGCATCTGCCCTGTGAGGAAAGGCTGAGAGAGCTGGGCCTGTTCAGCCTGCAGAAGAGAAGGCTGAGAGGGCACCTGATCAGTGCCTATTAATACTTTAAGAGAGGCAGTGAGGAGGATGGGGCTGGCCTCTTCTCAGCGGTGGCCAGCGATAGCACAATAAGAAACAGCCACAAACTGAAACACCAAAAGTTCCACAGGAATTTAAGGAAAAATTTCTTGACACAGTGACAGAGCACCAGAACACGTTGCCAGGCTCTGGAATCTGCTTCTCTGGAGATATTTAAAAGCCACTTGGACACAATGCTGTGTGACATGCTCTAGTTGACCCTGCGTGTGCAGGGGAGTTGGACTAGATGATCTCTTAATGATTCTATGATTCTATAATTCTTGTCTTCAACTAAAGCTGTCTTGGAAAGAAGGGAAAAGAATGCAAAAATATTTTAGAAATAATGCATGCAATATTTGATCATGGAATATTGCAAAGGCAGCTGTGGTCAACTGACCATATATTCCTTCAGGTAGTTGTTAAATCTCTATCATATAGCTGTTATTGTACTCTGTACAAAAAGTTCATATAATATTGTTGCATATGAAGTGCAGAAAGAAGCAGTAGGTCTCTACTGTGTAGAACATTCCTCTTCCTTCGTTTACCCTACCCTCTTTCAGGAAGAGTTCATGTAGTCATTTGTCATTCTTGACTGATGTGTATTTTAAAGACAAAAATGTTTTTAAGAACCATAATTCAAACCAAAGAAGTAATTTCCTTTTTCAGAAGCACTGGCCTTTAGTACATAACTTTTTAGCTTGTGAATTTGTCCATTTAAAAGACGTGAATATGAAAAGAAGCCTGTTTTGGATTCATTAATCACTTAAATTCCTTGCAACAGGTGGGTTTATCTGCTTCTTTCTGTTGATAGTCTGTTATTGTTTAGTTGTGCCTTCTAAGGTACAAATCTGTGCTCTGACGGCTCCCCCTTACTGCTCCCCTGTTGGGTATGTAAAGATCTAACAAACTTCTAATTCTCCTCTTTCTAACAACGAACTCTTACTTGTGATTTTTTTTCCTGACATACCTAAACGAACTGGATACCTTTCATGAAAGACAATGTAGAACAATATTCAAGCAATATTTACAATGTACAGCAACTGACTTAAATTAGAAAACCTCCAAACAGAGACGCTGAATCATAATTGTGGGCTGTTTAATGAGAAATCATTACTGTACAATTAGTAGTGTTTTAAAATGGCTGATACCCTGGCAAGGTAGAGCAGTCGCACACTACCCAAGTCCAAGCCTAGTCCTGGGCTAAGAGCAAATAATTATTTGCTTGTCTGATAACCAGACAGGTAAAAATATCTTTATTCATCTGAAAAAAAAAAAAAAAAAAAAAAAAAAAAAAAAAAAAAGACATTCAGAGGCTTAAGTTCTGAAATTTTATTTATTCCTTGAACTGAAAGTTGGTTAAATGGAAAGTTTTCTTGTGGCATGAGGAAGAGCACAATGACAATTTCTGGCTTTGTGTAAATGCATTTTGGGTTAGCGTGTGCTATTTGCAAATATACTGTTTCCTGGATATACGTTTCCCCTGACATAAAGAAGGAAGCACAATATATTTTTGATTGAGCTACCTTTCATGAAAAGGGGGGAGAACAGCCTGGTGTGGAGGAGCACATAATCTCAAATACGAAGAATGTTGTCACAGTCCTCCTAGCCCTCACAGAAACCCAGCTGATCCAGCAGCTGGGAGAAGTGACAAGTGGAGAAGTGGCCTGGCCCATATCCACTGCCAAGGCAGCAGCACCTGCGGTGACTTCAATTTGCTTGAGTGATGCCTATAGCAGAGCTGCAGCTAAGCCTTTTCCATTCTCCCTTTAGCTTATTGGGCTAAAGTATTTATAAAGTGCCTTTAAAATACAGACATACCTTAATAACTGTGCAACTGCATTTTTTTTTTAATTGCAATTAAGCAATCCACAATGTTCTCTTAGATGAAAATAACTTTTTCAGACTTTGTGGAAGAAGGAAAAAAATCTAGAAATGCTAAATCCTACTTCCTCAGTTTTGCCTTTCATATTTCTGAGATAAATTATACATTTTAAAGACAGCTCACGAAGGCATTTAGATGTAATGTATCTTCATGATGAAGCTGCTAAGTAAGTAATAAAATTATGTTAGGTAAGTTTACAGTACAGCAATATTGTGTTTCAAAATGAATCCAAAGCATATGCCAGATTTTTTTAAGCATTGTATAAAAACAGAATGTTTGGTCCATTTTGTTCTTTCTCAATTTATTATTTTGAAGTGATCATTAATACATTTGCAACAAATCCTCACAGTGCTTAAGTTTACTCCTGAAACTTTTTATTTTTGTTGATAGCAAGCAAAAGAGAAGTTTGGAGTGAATGGAAAATTAAGACCTAGGATTTCTATTATTCCTTAACTAAATTAGGTCTTTGGCTGCGATTACTTCAATACCTTTTTTCATTATGATTTTGGCCAGCAGGCATAATTCCAAATGCATTAATAAATGGGGAAGGTGTTGCCAAACACATACCCACGCATTTTCAGTTAACTCATCCTTTCTTTTGTCCACTTTGTTTTTTTTGATAAGGAGTATTGTTACTATTGTTTGCTTTCTAAGTCCCGTATTATGTACTTGGATCCATTAGACTAAAAGGCTCAACATCTGTAAGTTTGCCATATTTGATATTTAATCCTAAAGATTTGTGTTTAGAATTTCTTCTCCTTTTACTTTATAATAAATTTGGTAGCTAAACACCAGTAACAAATCAGTTCAGCTGAAAGTGTTATCAGAGTGACAGTAGCTTGTATAGGGGTCTGTTCCAGCTAAAGATAGAAAAATATATGAAGGTGAATGCAATATGATTGCTTAATTCAGAAGCATATGCTTTTGAATGATTTTGAGTGGAAAGTAATACATGCGTTTTTTCACTATTATGAATTTACAAAAATAGATTTAGGATTCAACTTCACTCCTTTTTGTTCCAGAACTTTTCCACACTATTTCCCTTTACTTTTGAATGTCTTTTTTTCTTTGTGCATATGTTCTTAAACATATTTCCTCTTATTTATTATTTGCTTTGTGATGATGATTACAGGTCGTAGGTAAGATTACCAGAAAGTATATACAAATTACATCTATTACTGCTCTGGAACAGGCTGCCCAGGGAGGTTGTGGAGTCTCCTTCTCTGGAGATCTTCCAAACCCGCTTGGATGCAATCCTGTGCCACGTGCTCTAGGTGACCCTTCATGTGCAGAGGGGTTGGACTAGATGATCTCTAAAGGTCCCTTCCAACCTTAATGATTGTATGATTCTGTGATTCTATGATTACATCCACGTTAGAATGTTACAGTCTGGATGGATGGACAACCAGACAGGTAAAAAATTGGGTGGATGAGAAGGGCCTCCTGTGTGGTGTTAATGTGCTCTGCTCTACCTAAGGCAAGAATCATGAAAGAAAAGCCCTGGCCCTGCTGACAGCAGTGAGAGGAGCAGTGGTAGCCATGTACCAGGCATCCCCAGGGGCAATAGCATCCTAGATGTTGTGAGCAGGGGCATGGTCCTGAGCACGGGCCAGACAGGGATAGTTGCCTCTGCTTGGCCTCAACATACTCCAGCTAGACATCTTCTCCAGTGTAGGACCCAATTCAGCACAGACATCCGTAAACCAGAACAGATTTAGGGAGGCCTTCGAGGCATTGGGGCTGGAGTCCCTGCCCTGTGAGGAGATACTGTGGGGATGAGTCATGACATCTGGAGTAGAGATGGTTTCAGGGCACTTCCTGGCAGCAATGTGGAGAGAAGCAAGAAGAAGGGGCCAGCTCCCCATAGTGGTGTCTGGTGGGAGGACTTTCGTAGAAGTAGCAGATCCAGAACAGCATCACTTCAGCATGGTCCAGCCGACATCTCTTATTCCTTAACATGACACCCTCCATAAATTTTCTTGACTACTTGTGCCCTGCTGTGACATCTCTTGCAGCAGAAGTCAGGGAGATTGAAGTGACTATGTGAACCATGGTCAGTGACTCAGAGATGTCTTTAATTTAAGGAAGGATACATTCACACACCTCGCTCTGATGGGGTGGTCAGTAACACACTCCACCATTTGGTGTCTCCTGCTTCACTGGCCTCTCTTCTAACCTGACCCATCAGCCTTCACCCAAGCTGTTGCCCATCCCAGGAGGTGTCTCACACATCTGACCTGTGCCGCCATGGAGAGAGCCAGCCATCATTATTCCTACCTCCTTCTCCTGAAAGCCTTGTCTGTTGTAACAGTCCAGCTCTATGAGAGATGTCCACCACATCCCAGTGATCCCAGTGACGCTGCAGATCTTTGACCACACACAGTATTCAATTCTTCCTGCTCATTTCCATGTTCATGTGTATTTGTCAGGCTTTAGAGTCCTGTGTTTCTGTTCTTGAGATCTATCTTGTGCTTCTCCTCCTACACTTTTCATTGTTCCTATCTACCACTTCCCAGACTGTTGATCATTATCTCCCTCCCTTCATTCCTAGTTTAAAAGACTTCTCACCAGGCTGGCCAACCCTTTGGCAGACACTGTTTTAATAGAGTGTCAGGGATCTCATTTGTCCCTAGCACCTCTTGCTTCTCACAGAGAATCTTGTGGTTGTAAGTCCATAGTATTTCACACTATCAATGTCTGAGTGTTACAGTATTAGTCAGAGCTCTGCTGTGTGTTTGAGATCAGGAAGTTAACTCTTTACGCCACTAGCAGTATTTTGTAAAATAAAATTATTTTGAAGAAACTTCTTGAAGCGCATTAGCTTCATCAAAAGCCTGCATTTTACTCCAACTCATCACTGTTGGGACGTTTGCTCATAAACACAGAGAAATTACTTCATGTCTGAATGATCGCATTAAGTCCATGCTGAGCATCCTAAGAGAGAGACTATAAAACACATACAATTTCTTCCAGATTTCCTTCTAACTTGATTCTTTAAAACTAAAAAGTGTGTTTAAATAAACATCATATTTGTTTTACCACTGGATTTATATTAAGTAGAACTTACTAAAGATTTAGCATAAACTTGAGGTCCTGATTTAGGTCCAGAGAAGATTTTAAAATAAATTCTACTTGTGTTGTCCCTGCTTATGTTGTGCTGACTCACACAAAATAGATATTAAAAAAGAATCTGATAATGTATTATTTAATCTTCTCAGAATAAAATAATAACAGGAAACAGGAAACTGGTAAAAAATCAAGGATCATTTAGTAAGGCTTTGGAAACAGAAGGTTTCTTATACAGGAATTTCTTCCAACCTGGATTTAAATGCTTTACATACTCTGTAAAAGGTATAGGCATCTTGTATAGGCAACACTGTAGGCATCTTGTTTACAAGGTTTCTACTAAATGCTTGAAATTGCTGTAGGCAACTGAGCTGAGAGAATATCTTTATTTAATGTGAATAAAAGAAGAAAACTAAGATAAGTTTCAACAATCCATTTTCTATTTTAAAGCAGTGGATTGATCTGAACTTTTCGAAAGAGATATTGATGTACTGATGTATGTACAATTACAAAGGTCTTTGGAAACTGAGCATGACCTCAGGCAAAATTCTGCTTCCTATTAGTATTTTGATTTACTAGATATTTGATTTACTAGACAATTTATCTTTTATCATCAGTCAGTCCTCCCTGTGTTCACAGTTATCTTGTTCAGCATATTAAAAAAAAAAAAAAAAAAAAAAAAAAAAAAAGAAAAAAGCCTTAGAATAAGGAAGGCACACAAGTGAAGAAGAAAATGCCTGCCTATCTAATGAGAATATCCTTACACAGAAATAATGACATGAATTAGCAATCACTAACATTTGGCTAGATGTTAATAATAAGAATGACAACTAGCAAAGATGTGAAATTATAAAACAGACTTTTGAGCTTAGTACCCAATTTAAGGATAGAGTTTAGTATGTTCTTGTGTTAAATGATTTTCTCAGAAGAACTGATATGAATTACCTAGAGATTCCCTTTCAAACCCATCTCCGAGAGCTCAAAAGTAATGTATCAATTTTCCATCTTGCCCTAATGCAGCTTATCTTTCTTTAAATACAGTGTAAATAGTGTTTCTTAAACACAGTATGTGATTCTTAGAGTAACTTCTTTCAAATTTTCTTATAAATAGATAAAAACAGCAGAGTAGTTCATAAAAGAGCATCATCATCCTTTGTATTTCATGTCTTTCATGCCACGTGTCTATATGCTACTTCAAACTTCAAACCTTTCTTATAATCATGACCATTTATTCCACACAAATATTTTTAAGAGGTCCATAAACCACATTATTCAGTACTCATGATGTGGAAGTAGCAGCTGAGATATGGAATGTCAATATGACAAAAACAAGGACGTTTAATCTTATTCTTAATTCTTCAATCTAGTATTCTTATGGCTGTATAAATTTTTGCATAGCTATGGCTAAAGATAAAAGTAATATTTAGATGTGTTCTAAAGCTTCTGAAATTTAGGGAGTTTGAAGGACAGCTGGCAGCATGATTTAATCTTAATTTTCTATGATACTCATGGAATTTACTGCTCTGTTTCTGAGGCAAAAAGAGGTTTACAAGTTAATAAAATTTTGGGAAAACAAAAGTCCTTTTTCGTTAAAATGTTATATATTATTTCAACTGCAGTCTTTTTTTAAAAAATGTTCTTTAAAAACAAAGTTTACTAAGTCATACGTTTGGATGCTTCAGGGATTCTTGACCATGATTAGTATTTCTGACAATGGTAGGCAGCCACGTGACAGTAATTTTGAGCATGTGAGTCATACCAGCTACGAAACAGGGACAACTGTGGAGGTAAAGCTCCAGAATAGTTTTAATGTGTATTATCATCTTAATTCATGCTGTTTTTCCCCTTTCTAATGTCAAAATATCACTTATTTTCTAGTTTCAAGCTAACAAGCACTGAGACAAAATTCAGACATTTCTTCAGAAATACTCAGAAAAGTTGAGTCATTGACAGATGAACCTGAAGTCCTTGATGTTGCTTTATACCTGCTTTACAGGTAACCTTCATCTTTCTCATTAGAACCTGGGCATACCTGGTTGCATGTCATCTTATCTCTGACTTGGTATTTTACTTCATTAAAAACTTTTTTTGCCTTTATTTTATTGCTATGAATATGTCACACTGGAATATGTGTGATTTCAAATATCAGGTTAAATCTTGAGTAGCTGAGAAGAAGGGCTGAGAAGAGACCAGCCCCATCCTCCTCACTGCC